>JAGFMF010011702.1:1909408-1951077 GCA_019455555.1 Galemys pyrenaicus | reverse complement strand
GGGGGGGAGGGGGGGGGGGGGGGGGGGGGGGGGGGGGGGGGACGGATGGGAGGCTGGCAGGCCTCCCAGCCCCCAGCGCATCTTACCCTCTCGGCTGCTGCTTCTCTCTCTGCTGCTGCTGCTGTTGGTTCTCTCGCTGTTCTGTCTGTTGGTCGATCCTCGCAATTCTGGCGTCCTCATGACACCGCCCATTTATGCCTGTGTCCAACACAGGTGCGCCCACTTGCGCATGCCCACCCTGGAGTGCTCGCAGCACCGCAGGTGTCCATCATCAGTGGTGGCAGGGTGGAAATACCTGATCAACCTTTACCATACAATTGGTTAACTTGATAATTAGCTTATTAGTATCACATCTGCCTTGATATTAATAAAGACAACTTGTACTGGGATTGTCTACTTCTTTTTTAACTTTCATCATCTCTTCTTTCATACAGTAATTAGACTTACCTAATTTAAGAAGTCTTTAAATACCCTAGCTTCTGACTATTGTATTTAATTCACAGAAAAAAGAGTACAGTAAATTAATATTTGATTCTGGAAAAATTGCTTTGTCCAGGAGAGATTTTGTTAAGCAATTAAACAATGACTTGTCCATTTTTATAGAAACAACTTAGTACACAAAGCATAAATCATGTGTTTGACATAGGCAAAATCTGCACTCTCCTGAGCTAAGCTCTACTGGCAAAAAAAAAAAAAAATCACTTTATGGTTCCTACTTTATTCACTATTAATTTTTCTAAGTTATTCTTAGTGTTTTTATTGAGGTACATTTAAGATGATCCCATCTACCACTATAATCTGTCTAAATTCTAAATATGAAATAAGACATTAGTAATCTAATTTTGCACTCCACATTTTTTATGAAATTTATTTATTTATTTTCAGTTTTATTTCAGTGCTTCATGTAGTAAATTCTACACTGACCCTCAATTTTTCAAATTCTTAGTTCTTGAATGGATGATCCATCTTAAAAAATTAGTGAGGGTCGTAATTTTCTTGTGACTCTGGGCCTTTGTGGTAGCACAGGGGTTAAAATCTCAGCACTGTGAAGCTATCACCAGTCACTATAGCAGGAGTTTGATCCCCAGCAGGGAGCTAACCCACATGGTGCTGCAGACCTCTCCTGCCTCACTCACTGCTCCACTCAGCAGTGTATTTCAGTGGATCTGCCTGTTCTACTCCCCACTCTGTCTCTGGTAAATCCTCTCAGCCCAACCTCCTCACCTCTGGCCTAGACCCTGGCTCTTGTATACATAAATAAATAAAATAAAATCAATCTTTAAAAAATAATTTCATTGTGACTTAAAGAAGCTGATATATCCATTTTGTAAATATGGTGTCATCTCCAGATACCAGATAAAAAATATAGCAGTAATGTATTTTAAAATGCCACAGCTGAGTACTGCATTTTCTTTTTCCTTCATTGCTAATTTTTTTGGTTCTCTATTTCTACCAGAAGAAAAAAAAAATCCAAATTCTTTTAATGGTTAAGAACCCTAACACAGAACAAGATGGTTTATGAGAAAGATTTTCTCTGCAAAAATCAGCTAAATCATCAAAGAAACACATTTACCAAGCTTCGAAATCTGAGAACTTTTTCAATTGTTTATAGTAATACTACCAACTAGGTGAATGTACTAAGTTTTTACATCCTTTGCTTTCAGAGCACTTGAATGTGTACTCAATGTTGAGAGCAAATAAATGGCCCATCAGGCCTACTCAAAGTCATGTCATGACTTCATTTTAGAATTTAGAGTCTGGACAATTTTGCAGCTTACATAAAGCACAACCTGGCATTTCAGCGTATAGTATCCTGCACTTAGAAATGTATTTTTTAATCTGATCATTTTAGAAATTCAATAAACTATACCAAAGTAACTTAGCAATGTATTCCTTTCTGTAGGATTAACTGGAACAAATATATTATTTGTTAAAGCAGAAAATATGCCATCAGTTAAACAAAGGTCTTGTATCAGCAAATTTAGCCTTATGGAGAATAATTATGAAGAACTAAATCTCAAAGAGCACATGTATAAATAGAGAAGAAGAGACAAAATAATTTTGCTTACATAATGGTCTCTATTCTTTTTACTCAATTGATGACTAATATTGTGTCTGAAACTTTAATAGTCTTTCCAAATATGATACTTAGGGGTAAAATTGAGCATGTTTCCAAAAGTCAATTTTATTTGTGAAAATCATACCAGAAATAAAATTATAATAAAAATAAAATATAGAATAATCTATAAAAATTCAATGATTATTAGGGTATTTATAATAGTAAAAAATAATCAAACTATTTATAGTAATAATTATAATATACTACATAAAGTTTTTCTTCCTTCATTAAGATTTTCCCTTGTCAGGAATACTATTTTGTAGCATATGATCTTTTAATGATATATTTAAAAATTGAAGGTACATCAATATCTAAAGAGGATAGTTATAGTCACAAAGGTATGAGATTAAAAATTAAAACTGATTAATATCAAAGGTGAATTAGGAAGAAGATAGAGCAAAAAATTGATTAACAGAAATCATAGTCCAGAATTCAGTTAATCATTTCCTTAACTTTAAGATGAAAGCGATATTATAAAAAAATGATCTTACACTAAAAAATTGGTAAAAAATAATTTAAACTAAATTTGGAGTAACTATAATGCTATTCAATCTTTTACCACATATATTGTCTAAGGGTAAGAAATACAGAGATCATAATCCCATAGCACAGCAAGCTCTTGGTCCTCACTGAACAATCTAACTACACCCAACTTACTAGAACATCTAAAATCTAGTCAGTGATTAATGCTCAGTTAAATTTCAGGCACTGATGCCTATCTCACATTTGTTATTACTGATTAACCAAGTGAAGAGAATAGCACTATCTGTGCGTAAGTGTTCTCAGAGTAGTAGACACAATAACGCCTGATTATTGGAATTCTAAATTAATGCAGAATTATCTAGACACATTTTCATCAATTATGTACTCAAATGTTAAATTAGTTTTTGAAATCTTAATGATCTTTCCATGCAGAAATAGGTAATTCTTTAACTTTATTAAAGCTATTTCTACAGAAGACCTCAATCCCATACAGAGACTAGAGAGGGCATGAAATAGCTGATTTATTGCTTTGTTCAAAAAGTTACAAAAGTGCTTCTGCTTTGGGATCATATGCATATCCTGATTTTATACAAATTCTTTATGAGTATTTCAAAGAGAGGACCTCTGCTAAGAAAGAGATCATTGGAACTCTCTCTTAGTCCGAGTCATGGAACAACCAGTCATTTCAACACTGTAAGTCTTTGTGCAGTGAATGATCAATGATTCAAGTTAAGGGATAATGATAAAGAATAATAGTAATTCCTCAATAATAATAGAAGAACTTGGGACATAAATGTTTGTCTAGCTCCTTTCTGTACCGCCCTTGAGCTTTTCCATTTCTTACAAATCTACAAAGCAGACAACCTAGTGTCGGTATAAAAAGAGTTCATCTGTAATTACTATTTTGCTTATTTTAATAATGTCTTTTTCTTTTCACCTAGTATTCATTCATTTAATGTTCTTTCCACTTATCACTTTTATTTACGTATCTACAACATATACATATTTATATCCAATTTTGATTTGGCAAAAAAATGTGCATGCTTTAGGATTAATAAATTAATGAATGGTTTTATTTATATATATAGATATATAAATTAAGACTGTTGTTCTTTTACCAAATACAGAGATATTATTCCTATTATTAGACATAGGTTAGATTTCAAAAACCAAACCCTCTTAATTTTAAATGATTTTTACTAATTTTGTTATTTTATTTAATACTGTATAAAAGATAAAGAATTGATATGTTAACACTAGTTCCATGGCCTTCATGTATATCCCCACATCAACTATTAAGAATCCTAAGTGCTCTTAGTGAAGCCATGTCTAACCAAACAGTAGCTGGAGGTAGAAAACTACTTTTACAAATCACAAACAAGTATACACTGCAGCATAAGGCTTTGACTGCATATACTTCTCATGAACTCATGGTAACAATTTTCCACAGACCATCATTCTAAATAAAGGCTAGCTGATATTCCATAATTTTTTGAAAAAAAAAAAAAAAAAAAAAAAACCACACAAGTTATATCATATCACAGAAGGATGAACACTTTTGAGAAATAATGAAAACATGAAATCAAGTTTTATATAAAATGGTAGACATGTTAATTGTAAACAAATTCTTAGTGATATCTGTTTCTGTTTTGTATACTAACAAAAAAAAATGAGTATGACCACTTTATTCTACTCAATGATTTAGGAAATGTAGATGTAGATTTATCTAGTATCTTTTGATTTTGACTTAAGGAAAGAAGCAGGTTTAAATGTATGCTTATATGTGAACGAAGTGAAGTTTCTAAGGAAGAATTTAGTCCTCATCAAGTATTCATCCATATCTTGGGAAACTTTATGAGACATTACATCAGTACACAAACTTTTCTATGAGCTAGAATCCTCACAAACATACCAGGTCTCTCAATGCCCCTATGTCTATCTGTGGGAAGTCATTTGGGAACATACTTGAACACAAATACTGTCACCATGGTTGGCTTGCTGCATTTGTATTGTTTTGCAGAATAGGTTTCCTTTAGCTGAATAAAATCTTTAGTCCATTTACTATCATCCAAGCCATACTTTATTAAATAAAGTTGAGAGATGAAAGGTATCCCATAATAAATGCTGTACATTTGAGTACATGAAGTGCTTTGTTTGCCTGGAGATTTATTATTATTATGGAATTTTTTTCATTATCAGCATTTTTAACGCTTGTATAGTTTTCTAACACCATAACACCTCCCCAGGCTTCAACTATGTGCTACTTCCAAAGCATTATCTCATAACTGGAAATGTTTTTTCAAATAGTTATAATGAAACATACATATTTTTCCTAACAGGAATGCCAAACACAAGAGGGTACCCAACTACATAAGACTTTTTTTTTTATTTTGCCAAAATATTTCACTAATTGATTTGTTAGTTTTTTCCCTCAGTTTGTCTTCATTTTATTCTTTTTATTATAAGTATTTTTTTTTAAGATTTTACATTGTTCTTTATTTTTGTACAGTGTATACTTTCTCCTCTCAGGTATAATCCCTGTGGAATTCCTGTCACTAACTCACCCATATTTTTTTTATTCACTTTTTCTTTTTTAAATACAGTAACATCGGTTTACATGTTGTTTGAGCATTAGAAGCATAGTATCTCACCCTCCGTCCCCCACCCCCGCCACCAGGGATCATTACCACACCAGACTTACCACCAAGACATCCATAGCCTACCTTATTTCTTTCTTCTCTTTTTCTCTCTTCCAACTTCCCTCCATCCCTCTCCTACACTGTCCCTCTCTATCTCACTCCCTCTCCTTTCTTTTACTGAGATCATACTAATTTACAACACTGTGTATGTTCTAGGAGTACAGGCTTACACTTCATCAATATACCACTCTACACTCACTACCAAAGAATTTCTAGCATTGACAAAAGAATTTCCACTCTATAGTTACTCCCCTGAGGTTAAATAACAGAGAGTTATACTCCTTTATGCAAAGTAAGAGGAGAGTGATTGAATGTTCTTTTAAGGATAATCTAAACAAAGGGGGTTATAATGCATTCCAGGATTATCAGGAGTGTGTCTTACAGTAAGTAAAATGGACCTGCATGAAGAAAATTGTAAGAGTAAGGATATTTAGGAAGGAATATAAATAGACTGTAAGATGGATAATGATGAGATTGGGATAGGATTGTTGAGGAAGTGACAGACATTGCTCCTAGGAGTATAGTTTCAATTAGTTGAGGCTTGGCACAGTCACTCACATGATGAACGGCGTTAGAAATGAGGGTGAATTTATGAGTTAGTATAGGGGGTTATAAATCACTGTCATTTGTACCGTTGTTATCATCACTATTATTGTTATTACTGGTTTGAAAAATTGATGAACATATAGCACTTTCAGGATTATATTTCCCATGCTTAGGCATAAGTCCACTTGAGGACCATGGTATCACTCAACTCTGTCCAGAGCTATCAGCTTTTTTTCCCTCCTGAAACAGCTACTCTAATATCATCTCTCCAGTCTTCTCACTTGATAATGCCATAAGTACCAGACAAAAATTACTGAACTTATTCACTGCTCTGTGCAAAAAGAGCTGAGTTTCCTCCTCACCTTCTGTTTTAAACTGCTGTGCATGTGTTCTGGGATGTTTACATAAACACCATGTATGATCTGAGTCAATTTCTTGTTTCTAGTCCATGGATTTCATTTTTTTTCACTTTCATAATTTAATTAGCCACTTTCAGATTAATATATTGATTTGATCTGCACTCAGGAGTTTAACTTTCAGGATACTTTACTTGTAACCTGCTGAGTTCTGTTCGTCAATTATAGTCATAAGGCAGGTATCACAGCATGTCCAATACCAAAACCAGGCACCGAGATACTCTACCCCATGTTCTGACCTGGGCACCCTGGGCCCATGGTAGCCTAGGACTCAGGACTGAAAATGAATTTTGTATAGACTTCTATTTATAATTTTCTAAATGTGTCAAAATAACCATTTTGACAAAAATCTAAAACATTAATTTGAATTATATTTTGGCAAAATAAATTAAAATATAGGGTACTCTTATTATGATAGATATATCAATATTGTCTACGGAAAAATAAAAAGGAAGCTCACAAATGGGCTGAAGAAAGTAAGGTTTATGGACACTTGAAATGTTTCCACTTTTGAAATAGTTAAGCTGTACTTGGATCTATTGATGAACAGCAGTACTTAGTTCAGTACCAGCATATGTGAATCTAGAGAAAACAAACACACACACCCGATTTCTGGTAAATTATTAACCATTTTTAGCATAGCTGCACTATGTGAGTATTTATTAATTGCCTGTAAAACCAGCAAAATATGTTTAGTAAGTGCTAGTTTCGCATATATTGGATGTAATCACACATTTAAGCCACACAGTTGTTCATGTCATTTTATAATCCTTCTAATAATTAACAGAAAACTAAATTATTCAGAAAACTATAAATGTTATATTTAATTACTTTATCACGTTTGTATGTTACTATAGAGATTAAACTGCTAACTCAATCCATAAATCAGTTCTTTTATACTTTCCATCTTATTCAATATGAATGTGGAATGTATTAATGAAACTGGGAAACATGTGCAGACAAGTTAGTATTTTCTGAGTATGTTTTCTATTCACAACACACAGCTCCTATATGATGGTGTGAAAATTTATCAGCTTCTCTCTAACATCTTCAAAGCATTCCTGAGCTCTGAAATTAAAGGTAGGGGAATAAAATAAATCTTTCATAGGATACAATTTCCACCTTCTGTCAGGAACTAACTGATTAGAAAACTCTTTATAGGTTAAACCAACCATTACATTTTTATAGTTCTGTGTATTCCAAACATAAAGAATAAACCTTTGTCCCTATAAATCCCACTATCCTTACACAGTAAACACTAGTATAGTCCACAGAAGAAGTCTGTTTAGCAATTTATTATGTATCTATTCTTGCTTTTCTATAGTATCTTTTTTATAAGCCTGCAAATTTCCCTAAAACTATCCCTACATCTAAAAATTTTATATATTAAAATTATATTGTGATAACCACTTAATATATACCAGTCTTTCCTATAAAGCACTTAACATCATCTTAATATTTTGAGTATAAGGAACTTAAATCAATGAAAAAAGTTTCTTTTCTATTGAAAGTATCCAAAGAAATGCAGGGATTTAACATTATTTGACGATTCAAGTAATACTGAAAAATTTTAAATTATATTAGAATCTATTAAAATCTGGAGCCTTTATATCTACATTTCTAATATGGCAACAGCTTTTATGGGTGATAGAAACAACCAGACTGCTGGGGCTTACTTGTCCCACACATATTTGGGAAGACATTCACTCTAAAGTGCCCTAATCCATTATTGGATTATGATGAGCAGAGCAAGCCTAAAAGATGTCTAAACTTTAAATTGGATTAGATAGACATAATGCTATATTTCATAGCTCATTAATAAATACTCATTTACCCAATTGATACAACATCCATTTTTTAATATACTTGTAAATTATAACATTTGTTAAAAATATGTAGACACTTTTGCAGATATTTTCTTATACATAACTATACATTCAGATAGTAACAATAGTTTCAAAGTCTGAGCAAATATTAGAGAAATGATCTAAGTGAATGCAAGAAATTCTGGTAGGAGACTGGAATGTTATTAATAACAGTACATTTTCAATGCACTGTAAAAATTGAAAAGAGAAGATATTTAAATTATTTTTTATTTCCTTAGGGAAAATTTTCTTCATAAAACTAAGGGAATTTTATAATAAAATTAAATATCAAAACACAGAAAAATCATGCATGGCAACATTAAATCTTGCCTGGATTACTGATAAGATCTCTCTCACCTGGTTTTACTATTTCTAGTCTATCCTTTTCCAACCTAATTTCTACACAGATGTTAGAGTCCTTTTCCTAGAGAACAAATTATACCTTGTATCATTACAATACTTAGAATTTTTTCCTGTTCCAAATTTTCTCTAGAATTGACTCCAGTATGCTGTATTAACCTGAATATGACACACAGGTGAGTTTAATATGGTACCCTTGCTTGACTCTCAATTTTCTGTCTGGCTACTTTCCCTTTGCATACTATACTCATCCCACTAGCTATACTGAATTTCTGTTTCGTTTATAAATATGTCATATTTTATTGAGCTTTGGATCTTTGCACATATAGCTCTTCTTTTTAAAAACAGATTTTACCTTCTCCTTCCTGGATATTTTCTAGAGAAGCATTGTTTCTGAGTAGGTATTTTCCTAAAAATTTTCCTTAGTACTAAAAATTATATTAGATAAATTTTCTATATCCTCACTTAGTACCTGTTTTCTACCCATAAAGCTATGAACCAAACAATTTTTTCTCTTTTAACTTCTCTATTAAATGATAATCTTAGGCTTTGTATTTCCTACCTTTGATATTGTTTTCAGTTTCAGGTAATAGTTTTAGATAACAATTATTTTTTAATAAATATGAAAATAAAATGAACAATACTTCTTGTACAGATAAAAATGTTCAAGTCCAATCTGAAACTTGAAAATAGAAACTCTTTAATGTGAATGTCATCCCCTAGCCCTTATGAGTCATTGCAGAGCTTTAATTATCTCATCCATGTTTAAGGTTATAAAATTAGCGGAAATGTTAGAGAGTGCAGACTTCAACTGAGTTCATACCTAATTAATATATAAAAAAGTAAGCAATTGTTCATAAGAAATAGGCACTAAAAATTAAGAATCAGGCCTCCCTGGTGGCTCAAGGGGTTGAGCACTGCACTGTGGAGCACCCGAAACCACTGCAACACCAGTTAGATCCCAGGCGAGGGAGGGGACCCACATAGCACAGCAGACCGCTCCTGTCTCGCCTACTGCTCCCCTCAACAGTGTCTGCCTGTTTCAGTCAATCTGCCTGTTCTTTTCCCCACTCTGTCTTTGGTGAGTCCTCTGCATGCCTCTGGTCTGTACCCTACCTCTTGTATGCATAAATAAATAAAACTTTTTAAAAATTGAATAAAATAAAAATTAAGTCTCAAGATAATTATAATTTTTCTATTTCATTCTATATTAGATTAGATAAGAAAATAAGCAAATTGGCAAGGACATAAAGTATAAAGCCATATATATGTGACACAGACAAAAGGATTTTGGCTATTTATTTTAACAATAAAAAGAAGAATTCAAATTGAGTAACACCATTAAAGATTATCTTTATATGCATTATGACAATGCTGATAAGTCTGTTATTCACATTTTATATCTAATAAATGATTTTTCATCCAATTTTTATTCTCCCAATTTTTCCCTTTCTTCAGAGACCATCTTTGTCACTGCTTGATAAAATAATAATCTGAAAAAATTGCCCAAGTGTCCCTGGACACTCTGTGGTGGAGCAATACAGCCGTTCTCTCAGCCAGCCCTGGAACACTGATACTGATATGTCTCTCCAGGGGCTGCAGTGAAGATAAATTACTGGTTGTCATTTTTTATAAGTATACCTTTTAGCTCTTCAGACTACAGTAAATGAGTAAAATGACTTAAAATAGTAATAAATTGGGGTTTATCATTAATGCCCTCCCTGTGGTGGCATGTCAATACCAAAGGACACACGAGCAAAGCAAACCTCTAATACTAAACTCAAGCTGAGACACAGAGAATATTGTGCATCTTGCCTAACAACAGAGGGGGAAAGAAATCAAGCATTATGAAGGGAATAGTAAGTGGTCAGCAGGAAAATTAAGAATTAAAAAGGAACACATGGAGATTTAGAAATGGCAAATTTGAGGTTTAAATTTAGAATTAGGCCAGAGAGCTCTTTTCAAGTACAGTTGACAATTCAGGTGCTTAGATCAGAATGAAGGTTCCTGCATAAACTCAAACTGTGCAAACTTACACCTGTTACAAAGTTGGTTCTTAGTAAATACTGCTGCCATCATTAGACCGAATAAGTCTAGAGTTCCACCAAAGGTTATTTCGCTAAATGATTAATGATTACCTCCTTAAAAAGAAGCCATGTTAGATGAATGGCAGTAGGGATGTTGGGGACGTTTATTGAACTGCTGGATGTCAAAATCAATGACATGTATATGTGACTCTTGAACAAAAGGAGGTAAAAGTAAAAATAGACAAGGATGTTTCATTTCTCTATAATGATAAAGGCAAAGGCAACAGTTCTTAGGGTCTAATGTTAAATGAATGAAGTAAGAGAGAATTATTCTCACTTTAGTGGGACTAGATAACTCCTACATGTCAATAGCACAAGAATGCAGAACTCAAATTAGTGTGCACTGGAGAGGTACATCGACTTTTTTCAGAGAACTTAAGAAACCCATTTCTATTCTTGGAAAGAAACAGCACTGGATGCATTTAATTTGCATTATGTATATAGGACAATTAAGAGGGTTTAATATAAGTTCTATGTGGTACACAGTAAAACATTAATAAATACCAACATTATATTCTTACCCACAACTACTCCTTTTGTGAGTTCATTAATTTATAAACTATAAACTTAGGGCCTCCCTCGTGGTACAAAGGATTAAGCATCACACTATGAAGCATCCAGAGCCACTGCAACATGAGTTCTATCCCCAGCCAAGGTGGTGACCACATGGAACAGCCTTGACCACGCCACTGCTCCCCTCAGCAGTGTATTTCAATCAATATGCCTGACTGTTCCCCATTCTGTCTCTGATGAATCCTTTCACCCCCCCGCCATGCCTCTGGCTGGTACCCTAGCTGTTGTATGCACAAATAAATAAATCTTTTTACTACACTTGATCTTAGCCAAAAGGCCGAGAAGCGATATAAATAAATCTTTTTAAAAAAACTATAAACTTAGGAGATATTTTAAATATGAAAGTAATAGGATTTGTCTGGCTAGACTATGGATGTGGTAATAAAAGAGAAATCAAAGATGACTAAGTTTTTGTTTACTTTTTTTTTTTTGTTTCACCAACAGGATAGATGGAAGAGTCATTATGTAAATTAAAAAAATAACAGTACCTAAATTTTTAAGGTTTAGGGGTGACAACAAGGTTTGCAATTATAATATATTGAGAGGACTATGAATGAAACAATCAAGTAATACATCAACCTGAATTTGGAGTTCAAAATGAGAGTCAGTAATATATATGTGAATTGAAAAATCATCAAATTAAGAATGAATGAGATCATTAATGAAAGGTATATTGATAGAAATGAGAAAAATTTCCAGAGTCTGAATACTAGGACATACATAGTTTCAAAATCTGAGAGGTGAGAAGTATGATAAAGTAAACATTTTTGTCAAGTATTCATATGCTTTTCTAAGTCATATACTTTTCTAAGATATATACTTTTATGTCAAACATAGCCCCGGATAATTCTATGAGAGGGTAGTTTATTTCTCCTTGCCCCCATTCTTTCTTTTTTGCAGTTATCTTACCACTAGTACTCCACTCTCTGAGAACTGTTGCTATGCTTATTTATCTTATAGGTAGCAAACAGTCACAGCAGTCAGTTTTGAGGCTTTTCCTAAACTATATCCATATTTCTTGTCCCCAGGCCACATGAATATTTTATTCCATGTATCCATCATAGGCTAGGCTTCACAAACCTTAGCCAATCTTCACAAAACCTTAGTCATCTTTGATTTCTCCCTTTCATTACCACTTCCATAGTCTAACCAGACAAATTCTATTAATTTCATCTTAACCTAAAAATGTTTACAATTAAAAAAAAAGAAATATCACTGCTGACAGGCTCAAAAGGAATTAAAAGACACTGAGCATGAATGAGTAACTATATAGATGTGCTTATATTCACATTTTATAGCTGTTAAGAGAAGATGTGGAATATAGTGGATAAGAAGTCATAATTTGACAGGTAAATGGCATGTCTTTATCATCTTATGAATGTAGAAGAGACTTAGTGGAAAATGTGGAATATGAAGTGCTGCCTAAAAGAGTAAATGAAAGCTGAGTACGCTAACAAAACAAAGGGCTCATTTTACCATATTTCCCATACATTAGTATGTACATCTCTGTTACTTTTGCATGTGGTGTGCTCTTTTTGCTTAGGTGAGTATTTCTGAAGTCAAAAAGGATTTCAGATGTATTGGAAAAAGGAAAAAGCTAACTATAATTTCAGTATTATTTTATTATAACCATTATTTTCCCCATGTGTCCAAAAGGAACACCAAAGAATATGATCTGCTCTGAGAATTTTTCTATTAGGAAGAAACATGTATCCTAATGGAAAACACAGTTGATGCCATTCACTTCCTTAGGCTTGAGGTACAAAGAAATGCTGAGTGTTGAGTAGATGGATAACTAGACTGGATTGGTTCTAAATACTTTTAGGAGGGAAAAATAAAAAAAAAAAACAATAAATTTTACATATTCTTCCTTTTTTTTTTTTTAACCATACTTTATGAGTACAGCAAAACTCAGCCCATGATACTGGTATTACTTTGGCAACAGTTGGATTAAAAAGCTACCTGACTAGGGCCTCTCTGGTGGGGCAAGGGGTTAAGTCGTGGCACTGTGAAGTTGTCCACAGCCACTGCAGCACAAGTTGATTCCCTGGCCAGGGAGCTAACACACATGGTGCATCAGACCTCTCCTCTCTTGCCCATTGTTCTCCTCAGCAATGTATTTCAGTAGATCTCCCTATTCTGCTTCCTTCTCTGTCTCTGGTGAATTCTCTCACCCCCTGACAGCTCTGGCTTGTACCTCAGCTCTTGTATGCATAAATAAATAAATCTTTAAAAAAATAAAAAGCTACCTGGATAAGATCTCAAAATGATAATCAGTTGGGTGACTGACCCTGTTGACTTTAAAGAGTTCTTTAACCATAAAATTATAAAGTCATACTATATAGATTCTCTGTCTGGTCTGTCATTCACTGATGGTATAAACCTAAATGACAAGGAAACCATTATTAATTTTGAAATTAAGCTATTATGAAAGAAGTGAGAAAGAGAGAGAGAAACTGAGAAACTGTAATTTTCATTATCTATCAGGGAAGTGATTGCATTTCATTATATTAAAAATTGTATTTCAATATCATAGAAATAATTCCATAGGCCTCAATGTCAGTTTGTGAAATGTGAATAACAATGTCACTTCTCTGTTATATCTGTGTGTTGAGAGAATAAATACAAACTACACACTAAAAATCAATTATATTTGATTAAATATGAATATATGAATGTGAAATAAATGCTAACTAGGGGATATTTTAAATAATTGTGATATTTGTAAGATATTGAAATATAATTTTAATATACTTCATAATTTGTGAAAATAACTACTAAAAATTTATTATCAGAAATGTTAAGTGGTTGAATGTTTCTAATTCCTGGTCTGACATGTAAACACATCCTCACAGTAAGAAATAAGATGGACAAACTGAAAATCAACAACTCTATTAGACACATCAAAGACTTGAAGCCATAAAGCAAACTACTGGCAAAATCCAAAGACAAGCAAGAAGACATGGACAGTCGCAGTTCATCAGGTGCTAAAGCACAGAAGCGGTAGTTTCCAGTTGGAACCAATGTCCTTACTGAAGCCATTATTGTAGAAAGATATTAGACTTCAATTGATGAATGTCTACAGATGCAAAATAGATTAGGAGCTAAGAACTCTGAGGAGGCCAGTTACGAGGGGAGCCCCACCTTTTTTTTAAGTTTTGCCTTCAAGAAGTTCATAGCTTCCCTCTAAAGACAGAAAAAAAAAAAATTCCTTTGAACTACAGGCAGGAGGAATAGGAAAATAACTATTCTAAATATACTCAGAGCTCACCATCCTCCTTTATAAGGCTTACCCTCAAGGGAATCAATTTTATCAGAGTCCAGTCTACTGGAGTTTTACCAATAATAAACCAATTTGGGGGATGGGAAACCCTCAACTCCAGCCCCTTCTAGCCTTCAACTTAGGGTAAGAGAAATACCCAACTCAGGCTCACTTAAATTCTGATGTCTAATTACAGGAAAGTGAATTATTTTCCCTTCTTCTATGCCTTACCACTGCATCAGTACTAAGACTCCAGTTTAAATAATATGTTTTCAAAGATTTTAAATAAAAGGAGCTGTCTCTATTTTATTTAGAAATGTCTAGAAAAACTCAAAGATAACAGAAAGGTCAAAAACAAGGACACTACAAGAGATTTTAGGCTCTAAGGCACAGTCACAACATGCAACAAGCATAGCTGAACGTCTAGTTAGATTTAAAGTAAATTCACACTAGTCAGATATCTACCTCTCTACCTCTGTTGAATGAAAATCATTTTATCTTATTCTTTGCTTCCAAATTTTCTGATCGGTCTCCTATTTTTGTGATGTACAAACAAAAATTTGGAGATATTACTACAAAAAATGACAAAATTATTGATAGCAATAACAAAGTGAAATTTTGTTCTCATTAAAGATGTCACTAATCAAACGAAAAATGTCAGTATCATCAAAAGCAATTGATCATCAAATGTATTTGACCAGAAATGAATTTTTCAGACTGCCTATTAGCGTGCCAATAGGTGTTAATATTTCATGGCATGAAGTTTGAGACATAATGATTTTTTTTAAGTATAGGCATATTTTCATTAATATCTATGTCCCCCAGGATGTTTCTGCAAACGATTAGACATGATTTCAGGGAAAAGAGTAGTTGCCTCATTTAGAAATATGGTCTGACCATTGAGATAAACTGAATTTTAGACAAACCACACACACTCATATGAACTTAATTCAGCTTTTGTAGCTGTAAATAGAAATTTGGGGACTTGCAAGAAAAATGATATCTAGCCAATGACACAAAAACTTTTCTACTACTATCATTCTATACTATCTATTACTATAATACAAAACAAAACTAAAATTTACTAAAATGAATCATCTTAATTTTATATAAAGTAATATAATTGAGGGTGTTCAACAAAATAATTTTGTAATTTTTCACATCCAAGATACAAAAAGAAGCTATCATAAAAGTTATTTGATGCTTAAAAATAAAGTTTTCTATTACTCTAGTATATGTCAAGATATTGGTTTTCCTTAAGACTTTTTCAAATTTGCCATTTCCCACTGAAATAGAAACTAAGATTCCTCATATTTCAGACACTATTGAATGTCAGAAACATTTTAATTTTTGTATATAAGTAAAGAAAAAACATCTCTAGCTAAATTAATACCATATCATTGACTGAAAGATGTATAATTTCTTCAGAGATGCTAACTAGTGAGATATAAATATGTTTATATATTTTATGTAAATGTATATATTATATATGTATATTTGGAGGGAGAAAAATTGAAACAATATTTTTTAACTTTCTAACATCTTCTGTAGAATACTTTTGGCGAAGTCACTATCTCAAAGTCATTTCAATACCCTTAACAACAGTCCTATAAATAAGAAGGTCAACTACTCTTCAAGACCAAGCTTGAAACATTTATGCTCAGCTGAGATGTCCAGATCCTATTATTTAGAAAGGGGAAAAGTGAAACAATTACCTTTGAAATACATTAATATCTAATTCTTAAAAATTTGAAGTATAGTGACTCTCATTTGCTAGGAAGAATTATAAATACAATCTTAAAGCAGCAACAACTATAATATCAAAGTCAAATTATTGTCTTTCCTCTTATACTTAACACTCAGAATATTTAATATTTAAAAATGGCGGTAACAAGTTAGTCTGATCTCTTTGCAAAATATAAATCATTTATTAATCAAAGATTAAATTCCACTCAAACCTTCCCAGAGCAGTCAGAATATCATGCAAATCTTTAGCCTGTTCATAAGTCAAATTTTGGTCACTACAAGGCCCTCCGCCCTGGACTCTCACCTCTTTTCCTCTGTTCCCTCTTCCTTGGCCACACTAATATTCTTTATATCTTATTCTGATATGACAACATGGATTTGCTTTTAAATTTTTAAGTTTTAGAATGCTAAGCATAGCTGCAAAATAAAGTAGTCTTTACTTCTGCAATTTTCTGCATCAGGAACACATTTACATCAGACTTTAACGTTGTTTCAACAATGTTTATATCTTGGTAATAACTTTTCCTCCCAGAGGCTTTCACTTAGCACTATAGTTAGCTTCTCCCTATTGCCATCAACTCTTGATTCCAGTTTCCTATTTTATTTTACCACTCTCTGAAATGATTCTCTTATCATGTTCAATAAAATGGTAGTTCTCAATTTTTTTCCCCTCTCTTTTACTCATCATTCATTCTCTAGTGACTAGAATTGTGTGGTGGTTTACTAACGGGTGATAGCTAAACACACTTGAGTCACTGGAGTCATTAGAACTAAAATCACAATCATTACAGATCCGCAGCTAACTACCAGGAAAGGAAAGGCAACAACATCAAAATCAGGATATCAAAGACCAGTCCAGGGAACCACTGTCCTCCTGCTCTAAGGGCGATATGGTCAGTTTCAGATGAGAAACCACTGATATGTGTAGAGAATAGCTCAGAACCAGGAAGCCCAAAATGAAGCACCTCGAGAAATCGCTTTTATCAATGAACAATGCTGATAAGCTAATACAAATTGCCTTGAAATTCCTGAGATCCAGGGTGACCAGACACTCAATCCTAGGAATTACATACACAGTGCAACCTAACTACTCCCAGCCTATTGAAATTAAGCCTACCAGGAAAGGCACAGTGTGTGTTTGTGTATGTGTGTGTGTGTGTGTTCTAAATGAATACATTTTACATCACTTTTCTTAAAATATTAAATGTCTACCCTAATTATAGCTTGTAGAAATAAACTTTGTTATATTTCATTCTAGTGACAGAATGACTAACTTCCTATCAAATGTGGTGCTTCCTCTTCCCTAATAAAGAGTACTTATAATACTTCCCAAGCTAGGGCTACATTTCCAAATGCTCACCAAAGGGATTACAAAGACAGTTATAGTGATTGCTTCTCAGCAGAGCAAATAAAAGGCAGGCAGGACTTTTCACCCTCACTATTCTCACATATTTTATGAATTGAGAAATAGGAAAGGCACCATCATTAGGCAGACACTGGCCAGGAACACCTTCATTTGCTATTACATGTTTGAGAAATGAGGCACCATTGTGCTCAGATGTTAAAATTGTGGTATTTATTACTTACAGCAGCTAGTGTTGCCTTAACTCATATTAATCCTCCTATAAAGGACACCTATAAAAATCTGTTACTCTCTGATTAAAGTTTATTTACAGAATTATAGCATAGTACTTTATTTAATAGCTCATATTTAACTTCAATTCAGTAATCCATTTCTATATAAATACTGGGCATGTGTCAAATATTTTTTTCTTTATATAATTTATTTAGCTTAATTAACAGCATGTTTTATGATTGCTGTTTCTTATGCCCATGAGCTACATGTGATGTGTTTAAGATCTTTTACAACATTAACTTGAAAAGTCTCTTATTTCTGTATCCCTGACTTGTATGTTGCCGACCAGTGAAACATTAGGAAATGAATTTCTCAACTTTCCAAAGTATGTTTTCACTCTGGATTTCTTCCATCTTAAAGATAAATATTTACTCTATGTGATGCACAGTTTAGAATGTGTTAATAATCTGTATTATATTTTTTTTCTAAATACCATAGCACAATATCGGGCCTTATACAAGTTGAATATGATTTTCTGTTGATTTATAAAGATTGCTTGTTGCATGTTTACTATTATTATTGTACTAAAGTCTTTAGACAAATTTTAATTGCTTATCTGTTTTGTAAAACAACCCTATTTAATTATGTGTAAGCTAGTAAGTCCAAAAAATTCAATAATTATACAACATGTAATTTATTATAAATAAACATCACTACTAGGCTCTTAGTAAGGTTATTTTTATATAATTTGTTACAGTGTTTATAACAAAGACTGTAGTACTCACAGCTCATAAATGTAACTTTTTAAAACGTGGTATGATTACCCATCATCAAAACGATCCTTTTGCTTCTAGACTATAGTAAATTCTTTAAATACTTCAAACTGTGGAATATAAAGTCTTTTTTGCTTCTAGCTTTATATTATCACTACAAACTTAGTATAACTGTTTTATACATATAATTTAGTAATTTGGCTAAAACAACTTGCTTAGTATTTTGTCAAAAAGAAATACAAATATGCATGTCATAAATGTAGATACTCTAAAACAGTATTTTAATAGAATTAAAGTTTTTAAGATGCATTCCTTTTATTAATTTAAAAAGAAGTGGTCCTGTTTTCTACATTTTATTCATATCTGCTCCACCCCTTCCCCAAAGGCATTCAGTAATGAGATTCTGTTAAATATGGTAACAAAATTATTTCTACTACAAGAGAACAGCAATCAATTCTTTGTACCTTCATTCTAGTTTCAAAAATTATCTGTCAAATAAAATTGCAGTACTTATAAGTGTAGCCATTACCAAATTTTGAACGACAATGCATCAATCAGATGAAACTTACTGCTTTGCTTTGTTATAGTAATTTTGGGTCATTTTTACTTTTTCATCACTATATCTGCTAAATGGCCCTTCTACTCAATAATCTTCTTCCTTTTGGTAGAAGCAGAGTGACTCTAGATACCAAGAGTCTTAAGTTTGGTATATATGTTGGCAAATTTCAATAAAATTCCCTTTGTGAACAAAATCCACAAATGTCAATAAAGTGGAACTGCAAATATCTTAAGTCACAAACTTACAATTAAAATAAAGTTAGGGGTTTTTAAAAGTAGATTGAATAATTTGGTAATTATTAACTTTTCTATAGAAATTAATAATTGTAATAACTGCTGAGAGGAATCTCAAATGTTTCCTCTTATTCCTTCAAATGTAGAAACAGTTTACCTTTGGCATCAAAGTTGGCAGAGCAAGTTCAGTGTGATTAACTCTTTCCGGGGAAAAAAGACCCATATGTATGATTACTACATTAGTATTTGCAAATAGCTCCAAAAGGAAACCAAAGTACAATTTTAGTATGTTCTTGATTGTATGTTTTGATAATAGATGTGTTTAATTAGTCATTTTAGGTGTGTTATATAGTAAAGTTTAAAATAATTCTTTATTGAGTATATATAGTGTAGTGAATGTCAGCAATTACATACCAATGGCACTTATAAGACCTGGACAAACTAGGTTTTCAACATAAAGGATCAGATTCAGATGACTCAGGCTTTGAGTACAGAAGATTATAGTTTGGAGAAATATGGAGTAAGTAAAAGGGATGGGCCCAAGCCAAGCAGTCCTGAACTCCAAAACTGGATGTGCACTAAAGCTTTAATGAAAATATTGGAAAAGAATAGCACTCCCTGGTGGCGCAGCAGGTTGAGCACAACGCTGTGAATTATCCACAGCACAGCAGCAAGAGTTCGATCTCCGGCCAAGGAGGGGACCCACGGCACAGCAGACCTCTCCTGTCATTGCTCCCCTCAGCAGCTTATTTCAGTCGATCTGCATGTTCTGCTTCCAACTCTGTCTCTGGTAAATCCTCTCACCCCCACCTCTGGCCTGTACCCCAGCTCTTGTATGCATAAATAAATAACTCTTAAAAAAATTTTAAAAAGTCACTAAGACAAGGTTATCATTTTTCAAAGTTTGAAAACGTTGTATATCTTCCTCTGCTTCAGTTATAAATGATTTAATTTTCTGGAAAGCCTCATTTAAAAAAAAAAAAAGAACAGTAATCCTAAACAGAGTGTGAAAAAATAGTCTATAAATATAATAGAAGTAACAAGATAATGGTGCAGATTCTGGCTAAGTAGACAGGGTAGAGGTCCATGGAGAATGAAAGTGGCAGAAGAAAAAATGACAGAAGAAAGGAAGTTTACAGACCCTGTGTCCTTGATCAGAAGGCAGCCAAAAATGATCCATAAAAAGCACAGGAGGGAGGTGAGTGGTGACACTGCATTTTAGGCTGTGAGTGTTAATCTCTAGCAAAATTTCAGCATTTCTAGCTGCCCATGTGCTGACCATTAGCAAGCTAACTTCCAGCGGTGTATTCAACAGATAGAGGCCCTTGGCAAGCTGTATTTGGATAAAACACACAGTCAGTACAGGGAGATTTTCTGCTTTCCTATCACTGAGTAAACTTTTTAAAACTCATTCCTCACACTTCGTGGCACAAGACAAGAACTCACCAATACTGCACAAAACTATGAAACTTTTTTATACATATATAATGGTTAGGCCTCGTTAAAATAATGTATTTATATAGATAGACTTGAAAACTTTTTATGCCTTAGTTAAGTATGAAATATAAATTCATTAAGATATTAAAATATGTACACACAAGATATGCTAACACAAGAGAGAATACGCTAATACCAGTTTTATTAATTTGCTGAATTTTATACTAGCAACATCAGGAAAACAGCAGCATTTGATCACTTGATAGTGTTCCAGCCATGACACATGTAATATAAAAGCTTCCACGAGAAAGAAAAATTTACTTTGAATAAATTTCTATTTAAGTTTAAAGATGTATGGTTAAAGACTTTAGAAACTAAAGATTAAAACCTTTGTAAATGTGTACACCTACATAGAAGGCATTAAACTACCTTTTCTTTTCTAAATCATTGCAGTAGTCATTCCATATAACAGGAATAATAGCAGTTTTCCTTTCTTAAATAATGTACTTAAAACTTGTATTAAGTCTGTGTTTCTAGAAGAAAATAACAAAAAAATGGCATATAAAAAAACTTATTTTCTGTTGAATATTATCAAAAATAAGTATGTGAAGTATATTTAATGACTTATTAGCTATTGTAATTGGAGCATTATTGAAAGTACTGAAAAAAGTTTCATCAAACAGTATTCAAGTATGCATAGTATGATATATTCATACAACAAATGCTATATAGTATTTACAAAAACATGTGGGATATATCCGAGGATTGATTAGTACAATATTAAATTTAAAAATATACTTATATAAAGTGCATATAAGTACATATACACAAACATATTAAAGTATAAAATATGGTACTACAATTTGTCTTAAAAGAGTATGTCGAAGAAGGAAAGATTAATATGGAGATATATATGTATATACACATATATGTGTGTATATATGTAATTATATACACTTTTTATAGATAGCAATATGCATAGATGCACAAACACAAAAGAAGGTATAAGTAGTTCTCTTGAAAATCAGAACTGGGAATTCAGGATCGGTTGGAGGACAATTTAATTTCACTGTATTTTTAACAGAATTTTTAAATTTTGAAATATATTTGTATGCCACACATTTAAAAATTAATCAATTTGACTGTATGAGAATCAAAAGCAATGTTTATATATATTACAGAAAAAAATAAAATACAAATAAGAAACTGAAATATCTTCAAAGCTTCACATTGGATAGTAAGTACTGCTATTATGATCATATATATTCCCTCCACTTATTAACCCTAAATAGTTTAAAGAATTTTAATAATTTTAAGTTGAATTATATTAATTTGTTATATTGTTAAACATTATATATTTACATATTATAATTAGAACATTTTATTAAATGTTCTAATTAACACATTAATAAAATACTTTTATTATGAATGATTTTAAATAATTTTAAAAAATTTATTTCTAATACTACAAAAGCTTCCTGATTCTCACTCACTCTGTGAGAAGTCAGATATTTTGGCACACATCCTTTGTGTATCTATTTGTGTTCAACAAAAGCATCATTGTTAACAATTTGATAAATTTGTATAAATTGATAAATTTGATAAATTGGCAGTGTAGGTCAGAGGCAGTATGAATTAGTCTAATCCAGAACATGATTATAAAATTATATTTCAGATCATAACATGTGAAAAGGGGTCTCCACAAAAGGACAGATAAGTTTTTCTCAATATGCCCAGAATGGGCCTCTTCCAGTAAGTGCCACCTGAGTATGAGGGACTGAAGGTCAGTCAAAACACAGTGGGCCTTGGGAAGTCTGCAGCCATCACTTGATGATGATTATTAAGTTAAAAGCAGTGAAGGTCTTGGAGGCTAAGAGTGACATTGTCCCTGTCAGTCATGTACCTTTTTCCTATCAAAGAAGCAATCACTGCTCCCCACTTTTTATGACCTAGAGGAACTTAGTTTGGGAGGTTTTATTCAGGTGTAGTTATATGACTGAACATACCCTCCCCACTGAAACTCTGAGAGTAAAATGATGAGGTCCTCCCCACCTTATCACAGAAAAATAACCTTCTCTTTCCTTGATGTCCCAGCTCCCTAAACACATGATAATGTCCCTGGTCTACTCCATTATTCTTCAAAAATTACAACCATGTAATTTCTCCATACACAAGCTATTTTTTTTTAATAAAAAGTAAAAAAAGACAGGGGTTTGGATACATAGAATATTCTAGGACTGGGTCAGGAAAAATAAGCGATAAGACTTCTCATAGTGCCAGAAAGTACAGAAATGCTAAATGAAATAAATATCTTTGGGTGCATAATGAAATAAATAAGTCAGAGAATAAAAACAAGTTTCCCATAAAGAGGAGTTAAAAAATTAATTTATATAAAGACTTCATTTTTCAAGGAGTGGATTCATATATATATATACCCAGTCTTTAAACTATCAACTCCTGTATGCCACTTTCCTCCTCATGCATTGCTGTGTTCTAGGACTCACCATTTCTAAAACTTGATATACATATAATGGTTTAGAATGGTAACTTTATATGTTTTTTAATATTATAAATTTCCTTTATTATAACATTTAAATTTTCTAATATTTCTGTTTTAATATATTTACCATTTTACAGAAAAGTAATTGAAGTTTTTAAACGTTCCAGAGTATTTTAACTAGAAGTAGTCTGTGACCCAGAAGTAGTTATTCTGACTTAATACCAAGTACCATTCTACCATACACCTCAATGCCTAATCTTGATAAAATCCATCACCAAAAAGCATAGACCACAACATCCTAAGTACCAATATACAGTGAACGATTCAGAGAAACACATTCTCAAGAGTAAAGGAATATATAAATATAGTCTTCTCAATATAAGTAAGCTCAAATGGCGTTAGAATCACATATACACGCATAATACATGCAATTTTTCTTAAATATGCAGGAAGATATAAAGAAAAATATGTTTAATGGAGCTATATAGTGTTATCGATGTGTGTATATACATATACATAGACATACACATAAAATGCTGACTTTCACAGATGCCCTTTTGAATGAGAATAGATGTTTCTCCAGTTTTAACTATCTTAAAAATGATGCATTCATTTTTTGTATAAAATTATTTTATGTATTACTTTATTTTTATGTCTAAATTTTTATGTATTCTATTTTGCAGATGATAGAACAGCTTCTTTAATAAAGCTTTTAGCCAATAAAGTAATCCAGATTTTGGTAATACATTCATTCAAGTTTTAACTCAAATATATCAATATATATGAAGAAGACAAAATATAAAAAAATAGTATGTATGTAATGTTAGGAATCAGAAAGGTAATCATAAAGATTAATTCTTAAAAGTCTAATAGCCTATAAATATTGAGCTTACTGCAACCAATTTTCCACTAGAATGACTATAGACCTCCAAAGTGTAATATCATTGGTAAAAATGTTATCTTGAACTAAGTTTACTAACCTTGTCATATCCTAAGTTAGTGAGGCAACCAAAACTGATTTGTTTTTCTCTTGTTCAGTTCTTGAACTGAAAAAGAAAAACAATTGAAAGGACAATTCAATGTCAGGTACATCAGTTCATGAATAGATACTTTGCAAACTGCTGCAATACAGTTTTGTAAGCAAAATAATTGACAGCAAAATGAAACATTTCTACTCAGTATTAAGTATACATGCATTATTATCAATTAGGAATTTATTTTGCCAAAAAGAGTTCAAATTTTGTTGTGTTTATTCGACAAGGTCAATTCAAGTACTTCCATTTTCCCTTTTTTTCTGAGACATGGAGAGCCTGGACATCAGTGCCTTGATGGCATCACTGACTGCAATATCCTAGCTTGTCTTTGAGAATTTTCCCTTATATACACTCTTACCTCCTTACAATTTTTCATAGAGGGAAGAAATCAACAAGTTAAAAATATCAGAAGTCTGACAGCTTCTGTTTGCTCAAAGGAGACTGCTGAGAACATAAAAGGCTGGTATCTTTCTTATTGATTGTTTGAACAAAAGCAGGACAGATTCTCAGAGTCCAATTTTCTCTTTCCCCCAAGTCCTTCAATCTTGTGTCAATGCTTTGAAAAGCTTCAGGTTCAGAGTTATTGTTCTCCAAGTCACCCTTTTCCAAGTTGAGTTGGTGTGAAGTGTGGGAGGCCTTCTCTAAAAAGGAAATATTGGCTCTAATTCATTTTTTGCCCTTGCCCCACCTTTAGAAAATACAATAAATAGTCTGTAGTACTCTTAATGGGAAGAAACTGGAAATTCTGGTAAAATATAAAATCAAGGAAAAAAAATATTCAAATAGGATTTTTTTTTTTTTTTTTATAATTTGGTCTATCAGTACAATATGTTGGTTGGGTCCTAAACTTTGCCAATGAAGGGGAAATTTTCCACCAATCCTTTCAGTTTCTTATTACTAGTCTATAATTAAATTGACACAAGAGAGATTAGCAGGAAAAAAGAACTATTTAATTCATGTATATCGATGTCCCAGAGAAATGTGGTGTTTATATCATCTGAAAACAAACAAACATATTTTGTAGATAAAAACACAATAATTTGTAAAGCTTTACAGAATACAACATTAAAAAAAAACTTTTAGGTTTAGATATTAACTTGGAAAGGAATTTTGTTGAGTGTATTGACATACAGAAATTGGAAATAGGCTTTGAAATGATGTGGTAATAAGAAAATTGTTCCACCTCCAGTGCAAAAAGTGTTTCTTTCATATTGAAATTGTATTTCCTACTTTTAGGACAAAGTTCCCTCTCTGTTCTTATCCCTCCCCCACTCCCTTTTGGTGCTTCAGTTCTGTAGTCAGCTATCAAGGGCTAGTCTTTACTTGACTTTTAATTTAGTTACTTTATATACCATATATGTATATATGGAATATATATTAGAATGCTTTTATTTCCTTTTCCTTGTTCAGGAAGTTATCCTCCATTATTTCTTTAAATATTTTAAATCCATTTTGCTCCTTTCTCTCTTCCCTCTCTATAATGAGTGAATGGTTTTCCCATTATTATGCTGCCTTTTATCTTGGAATCAGATAATACTCAAGAGTGTTTCTTAAGTTTTTCTTTATTTCTTGATTCTTTGTACATTTAATCTTCAATTATGCTGACTTGTTCTTCCACTTGCTCTATTATACTTCCACAACTTCCCCTCAATTTTTCACCTTCTTTATTCGTCTCTTTAAATTCTGAAACTCCATTTTTATCTCACTTAGAGTTTTGTTTTCCATCTTCAGCTCATTGATCTTTTCTAAGGACAGAGATCATTGTATGTGTTTTCTCATATTTCCTTGAATTTGTCCTTGCAATTTTAAACTATGTGTCTGATAGGGAGTCAGAATTTCTGTGTCTTTGAAGCTTGGTTGCAGAGATTTGTTCCACTTTGTTGAATATGTTGGCAATTTGGGGATTTTCCTTCTCTCCATTATTAGTTTAGGGCAAGCTGCTGCATATGAGTCTTCCTCTGATTTGGTGCCTCACCTCTCATGGTCAGGAGTCTCACCTGTTGGGCAAGCACCTGTTGGGGTCTCACAAGAGTTCATAAGGTCTCTGGTTAGTCTTTGCAGGTGCTGACTGGACCATATGGGAGGTTAGAAGATTTCTGCATGTTCTGGCACTTTCCCTTGTGTGGGTGCAGTGTCTTGCTATTATTGGCAGGCACTGGCAGAGTCTCCTGGGAGGTCTCAAAATCTTTGTGGTCTGAATTGTCATTATCTTTTTTCTTTTCATTCCAAACCATGGGAAAGGTTATGCCAATAGGACTATACCTTGCTTTTATACTTCTTTGATCATGGGTATTTCTCTAAGAGGGTACACACAGATTAACCTTGTGGAATAGATTCCTATGTGTTGGATACTGTGCAAAAATGTTCAACAACCCAGTTTCTCTCCAGTGTCTTATAAGACAGTTCATTTCTCCATTCTCTTGACAGTAATGTACTTTAACTCTTTAAAGTTTTGCTATGCTACAAAAATTTGAGCATTTGGCTTCAGTTCACTTTCATTTCATTAATATCAGTGTTGAATATTGTTCATAGATCCTAAGCAATTGTAATTCTGTTCTTATGCTAATTTTCCTTTTGTGTACCAGTTCACAATATATTATATAATTTTATTTGATATTGTCTATTTATTAATATACTTGTTATATTTTATTGTCCTATACTTAATACATTAAGTAATATTTATTTATTTTTATTTTATATAAATATATCATATATATTATTTATATAAAATAATAAATGATTATTTTAAAACACCAATGTCCTCTAACATACCGTGAAAAGAGAATGTCACAGAGGAGAGAAGTTTACACTGGATAAATCCCATTACATTAACTAATGTTGCTGCTATTTAGGAAAAAAGAAAAGATTAACAACCTCTTTACAAGGCTAGTTCATTTTTAGAGCATACTTAACACAGATGAAGCATGAATTGTTTTTTCTTTTTTTTGCAAGTCAACATAACTGTTAATTTGCTTTCAAATTGCATTTTCAACTTTCTTTGATTTATTAAAAAAAAAAAGTGCATGTCAACAGACCAGAATTAAAAAGGTGACAAACTGTGAAGAATTAAAACTTCTAATTTAACAGATGAGCAATTGCAAATAACAAAATCTCAGACAAACACAATTTTAATGAAAGGTGATATGCTAGAGATTCTTTTTGTTTTGTTTTGTTTTGTTCTTTTTCATCAGGTAACAATAAATTAGTTTAGGAAGCCATATTACAGTGCTGTGATTGTGATAACCAGCTCATAGCCCTTGCTGTTAGCTTTGTTTTTTGTTTGTTTTCTGAAACCATATATGACACTTCTTTTGTATCAAATAGATATTTTCTTCACTCAAATATATCACAAGTTGTTCAAGTCCAGACTAGTCCTTTACATGTTACTGCTATGCAATGCTGTTCTTCCTGTGAAAAATCTTATTTGTCTTAGTTCTCAGAACCAGAAAAGACTGCACCGGCATTCAGTGAGGAAATGGGAAGTTTCCATAGCACAAGAGTAACATTTTGTAACTTACTGAAAAGAACTCAATTTCTGTCTTGTGTTGTAAATTCAGAGAAATAAGTCATTTCAAATAAGGGGGGAGTAACTGTGATTAAGGAGTAGAGTCAAATTCAATGTGATTAAGGAAATACTGGAGTATATAGACATGTTCTTTTTAATTTATTAGGACTCCTACTAAATGTTTTTGATTAACTAGAGACTATGTATCCAGCTGTTCCTTGACTATGTATAAAGCTTTAAGAAAAAAGTGCTCATAAATTTAAAGATTTCTGTCCACTTATAATTGCAAATCCACGCCTGAGTATTCACCTTTTCATCCCAGCACAGACTCTGAAAAATAATCATGTCTTCCTAGTCCTTATTTTCTACTTATATAGTTTTGATACTTTTAGAAAGATGATACAAATAAATACAGTGAAAACAAAAAACCTCCCTACAATATTTTTACCTTACTTATTTAAATAAAATTACAGTATAATGTTTCCTTTGTTATCATTTAATATACACTCATGCTTCTAGATTAAAATATATTTATACTTGACCTTCCATAATATTCTATTAATTTGTAAACACAGTGGTTTTCTAATTGTGTATTTACAAACACTTTAACATTAATAACCATATTTTACATTATTATATTGGCTACAGATATATATGTAATTAATAATACATTATTACCATTTAGTATGTAGAGTTTATATAATATTTATTATCTAGCATAACAGTCCACAATTGTCAAAGTAAAAGCACTAATGGGTCAAGGTAATACAAATGAAATTGTCCTACAACTTCCAAAATAACTTCCCACAGGAAGAGCTAGCTGGTCCAGTTAATCCAGAGAATCACTGCTCTGGATCACAAACTTACATTTTGCTAATCATGAAGTTCTAGCCCAGATAAATGTCCCAAGTGGGCCATATAATGAAATTTATCTAAATTTGGGTCTGTATTCCTCTTTGAGAAGTGCTGGCATTATACAGCCATGCCATAGGGTAACATCTAGTTGAAAAATGTGATGGGATGATCTAGGTAGGCTTAGTTCCCTGAAATTTATTTCACTAACACCAAGAAAGTAAAAATTTAGAAAACTTTTGCTAGACTTTAATGTAATAGAAAATAACTTTAAAAAAGTTTGAACTGCTTTATATAAATAAGTATTTGAAATCAAACATACAAATCAAAAATAATTAACATTTTTATTACTGATTGAAAGGCAGAGCCTACCACAAAAAGTTCACCGATCAGATAAAAAAAAAATATTGAAGCAAATTACTCTATCCAATGACAAATTTCTGAGGAAATTTTGAAGATTGCGAAATAGGAAATGCAACTAAAATTGATCATCTTGATATATTCATGAATGAGAGTTAAAGTTTTTGCAAATTCTGTATTAAATAGCATTGGAGAAACTATTCTAAAAGGTGTCTGCAAATTGAGAAATTCTTTTCCTACTATCTGAAATGCTTTTAAAAGACTTAAATTTTATAGGGCAATTTTAGGCTCAATCTTAGCAAAATTAAAATGAAAGTTGAGAGATACTCCAGATACTCCTTATCCCCACACATGCATCGTCCCTCCTAATATTTACATATTTCACCAAAGAGGTAAATCTGTTACTAATGATGACCCCATATTGATATATCATAATCACCTAAAGCCCATAGTTTATATTAGGCTTCATTCCTCTCTTAATATTTATTAAGAGTAATTTAGTAACAGTGCCGGTGTATAACAATATCTTATTTTTTTGGTGTGAGTAATTTAACAGTAAGTAAAAGAACACAGGATCAGAATGAAAGAGAAACAAACTAAGGAAATGATAGAGCAATAGGTGAAGCGTTAATGACAACTACCAAGCAAGAGTGTCTGTGGAGTACTCCAAATCCAAGTCATCATTCCAATAGTGGTCAAAGGGAACATTGGGAAGGATCATTCTAAATCTGTATATTATGGAGACATATACTAAATGCATTGATAATGATGATATGAAAATATGAAATATTTCTGGAAAATCTGGGAGAAAGAAAACTGAAACAGAGCATTTTTGTTCTAATCATGGCACACAAAAAACATATTATTTAATCCAGTTATTATTTAATCGGTTTAGACATATTCATAGTGGGTGACAGCCATTCTATTAGTTTTACCCTGACTGTAACACAGTTTTAATTGGTTTTCTTCTTTTGGCGATTTCCTCATTTCAACTTTTGTTGTTTAATTATAAAGTGGTTGCATAAGTCAATCCATGATTTCTTGAATTTGTTAACCATATTCCATTTTATATAATTTATAAACAAGGCAATTATTTTTTTAACTCATCTTTCTGTTTTTTGCTTGCTAAAGCAGCTAACACACCCCACTATTTTTCACCCTCTTCCTGCAGCAATAAATTCATTAGTTACATAACCTGCCAATCTTAACATAAATTGTTATCTCAGTTTCTGATACAATTTCTATCTTCCACGTTTCACCGAAATCATTGAAGTTTGTTGTTACTGGTTTTGGGTTTTGTTGCTGAATACTTATTATTTTTTTAATAACAATTGTCCTTATTCTAGTACCAAATTCTGTATCATTCAGCACAGGTAAGATAAGGCTACATACAGTACCAACCAATCCTTAAAGCTCAATCAAGCACTAAACAAAAAGGTTTATCTTTTCTTCATATTACACATAGTCTTGGCTCAGCAGGGTAATTTGTTCTATTTTATCCTCACTCAAGGACCCAGACTGCTCTGAAGTCTCCATCGTCTTGGTCATCATTGCTCATTGTAGTGGAGGATGGCAGCAAGACAAAAATGAGCATGTGTTCTCAATGACTCCTCATAGAAGTGACACTTGTTGCTTCTATTCACACTTATGTAGTCAAGTGAATTCATAAGACCATATTAGAAATGGAGTTCTATTATGCTCTTAGAAAGAGAAGACCTGGAAAGAGCTATGAGCAGAGGTAATGACTACCATGTTCTCAATGATAGTAAATATGAGTAAATTAATTAAAGGTAAAATCTCAAAAATGAATGGTCTAGAATGGATAAAAAATTATACCACCTATTTTCCAAATTTACTACACTATATATGGTATATATAATCAGAATACTTTACTGTATCTACTTCTCTAATCAACACAACATTTCACCAAATGTTTACTTGGTCTTATTATGTAAAATTATAACAAGAAAATATATGATGGTAAAATGAGAATAGCAACTTTTATGACATAGAGTTTACAATTTCACCAGTGACAAGAGATAATTATGTTCATAAATGTATACAGTATTTTTATAACATAATAAAATTATTTTATGGGTTGTTTATTCCAATATATTTGTAAAACATTCATATCTAAATAAGGAAAGTCTAATTTTACTGTGAGTCTCACTTATGGGACAGGTGGTACTATTTCTCTCTCTCTACACCAAATAAATATTATTGGTCAAGTAATAGTGTCTTATCCTTAGAGTCAATTTCTATTATCTGAACAATTATTTTGCCTTGCTTGTAAATATTTTTTCTATTAGTTAAAATTTAAATTGCTTTTAAATAATAACAAGTTTGAAAAACATTGTCAAATGATACTGCTTTATCCATCATTAACTTAGCTGATTCAAAAAAGCATCTAAGAACATGTACTTGCTAGTCTTTCATTTGTTTTTAGAAAAGGCATAAAATCCTATCTAAAGTAATTTATTAATTAGAAAGAATAGACTTTGAATTATCCATAGGTAAAGAGTGGTAAATAGCAGGATCATATTTTCCCTCAATCACTATTAATCCAAGGAAAAAGAATTTCCATACCTCTATGACCCCATCTCCAAGTGTTGTGCCCTGTCTAGGAATCATTCATTTATCCAACAAGTCTTTCCAATACTGATAGACCTTAAAAATCACTATGGAACATTTGTATAAGTTTTGAACCCTGCTGCTAATCAGGGTATATCTGAATGCAGACAGACAGACCTCTCATGTTAGAGGTCAGCATATAACGCAATCTTGGCATTAAAATTGAACCTTTGCAATAGGTATGCAGACTTGTAATTATATTCAAACACTCTGAATAAAAACATATACTCATCTGAAGGCTGTTATTTCCAAGAAAAATATAGGTCCTTACTCTACTGTATCAGGCCTCTCTTCCCAATAAACTAGAACAGCTATACCATGTTACCATTTACTGTTTGAACTTGCTTTTCAAGAAGTCACATCTTATTTCCATAGACTAAAAGCCCTGTTTAATTCGGCTAATTTCTCTTTTCTATGTATTTTGCTACTCATCTTGACATGGACAGAGATTAGAATATGGTAGCATATATAGTGTTTTTGGTCAGTTTTGAAGGAAAAATAATTGATCTGCTTTGCTTTTTGTAGCAGACAAGTCACTAAATGAAGTGCTGAATAGTATCTGATGATACCATAAAGGGAACTTGAAATAGAATAGCTAGTGAATTTTCTCTTAGTTATTGATGACGTAAAGCCATCTGTAATGTCCCTTCCTGTCAGGTAAGAAGAAAATGATATAATAAGAACATTCATTTCCATATTTATTACTAAGTAATAATTTAGAGGTAGTTACATTCTCTTATGCGCTCCACTAGAGAGCTATTGAACTTTAAAAATTAGCAGCCTGCTATAATAAATATTCTATTTCAGTGTAAATGATTTCTACATAGCCTGTCACTTTAGAAATTTAGAAAGTCCAAAAGTCATGACACAAGTAGTGTGAACAGATGATATAATGGAATCAACAACTAATGAAGTAGCAGCTTATTCATGGGAATGGAGATCTAGAACTGCTTCCAGACTATCTAGGTCAAGTGAGACTGCTAACTGCAAAAGTGAGTCATTATAAAAAAAACAGCATTTAAATTTTGGGAAAATTAATTTTTAGAATCAAGACAATACAGAAGACTAAAAATATATAATGAAAATCTGGTTTAATAATTTACATAAGTAGCCATATGAAGAAACTAATAAGAAAGCATAATCTTACATATCTTCAATGGCGAACACGTTTTGTGTCTCTTTTTAATTACATATCTATGTGTTTTAACAGTTTAGATCCACCTTACATTATGAATTTCTATATAAAAGTAGAATAAGTAATGCAAAATACTAACCAAACTCAACCTTCCATCATATTGAACTGGCATTATTTTTCAAGGAATATTTATACTCAACCGTGCTTACACATTTTAAAGATACTTGATCTCAGAGAAAGTTAAATACATGTACACATGCTCTCTCACAAACATACACACACACAAAAAAAACACAAGTATTTAGAAAGTTTGTAGGAAATATGACTGACTAAGCTGGAAAAAAAATTCCCATTTTCAAATACACACAAACCAAATAATAATGCATTTTTAATCACTAAGCTTGAAAAAAGAATATGATATCTCTGGATATTGAAAAGATAATTCAAAGCCATAGTGATGAGCAGTAACTCATAGCTAATGGCTTATGAGGGTTTTAGAATAAGAGATTGGGGAGGAATAAGCATATGAAAGGTAAGGGTTCATGATGGATTTTTAAAAAATGACTCCATACACTTCTATGGAGAAGTAAATGAAGGAAAATAGAATAAGCTTAGCCTTGCAGGTTGAAAAATAATCTTAGTAATCAAAACCACAACATTTCTTCATGCATAAAAGGTCCTTATTTACAGTACTCTTGCTTTACACATTATACAAGTAGGTAAAAGACATTTCTCTGTTTCTATTTGTGTCTGTAGTGATATGGCTGTGTGTGTACTCATATATATACACACATAATTATGAGTATATATAGACATGAAATGGCATGCATATATACATAATAACACACATATAGCATACAAATTAAAGAATAGGCATTGCATATCAACAGTTAATACCATCATGAAAATAAAGTAATGTGGATATTTTGCTCTTTTTATGAGAAAATGTACCTGAAGTAGATGTGTCAAAAAATTGTCCTGAATCTTTTCAGTTTACTAATCCAAATACCAATACAGAGAAAACATAAGCAATAGAACATATTAATGTTTGAACATAATAACCATAACAATTAAAAGACACTACTAGCAACACCCAGACTGCAGAAAAAACTGCCAGGTCAACTCATCTAATTATGTCAATGAAAAAAAAAATTTTAAGAAGGAAAAAGAAGTGAAGATGAAATACAGAATTAATAAGAGAAAAGAAATACAAAATCACAACATGTGGGTTTTGTATGAATCCTCAGCAAACAAATTACTAAAAACTTATGAAATAATTTAAATATTAGAAATCTTATCATTTACTAAATATTTGATAATATGAACTTGTTATTAAAAGCCTACAATGATATTATTTTTTAAATTACTCTTTATTTCTATGAAGTAAATACTGAAATATTTATTTAAAAATGAGCATGTGGTAAAGAAATTGTTTTAAAAATAATGTGAAGGGGGAATTCCTTTATAAAGGAATAAAATATGTTGAAGTTTTGAATATAATAAATATAAATTAAATTTATATATAATAATTGTGATATATATTTAATAAATATGTTTAAATATATTTCAAAATATTTGATAAATTATTTGAGGTTATAACTTAACCACCTCAAAATCAGAATTAAGCCTTACACATCTTTTTAAAGCTCACAAATCCTGTCATTTAATAATTAATCAGTAACAGACCTTAAAATTTTTATTTTGTTTGCCATACTGGAGTATGAATAAGGCTTAAATGACTCTTGAGTGAGATATAATCTGTGAAAAATCAATAATATATTTTCCACTCATGATTTAGAAGTACAGATATAATGATAAAAATGGGTATTCATCTACCCAGAAAAAGTTATATTTATGTAGTTATGAATGTTAAATATGTTCTACGCAGTCCATAAGAATAATCAATTAATGTAATTTTCAGAATTGGTCTATGATCTTTGACTTTATAAATAATTTAGTTAAGAAAACTATTATGGGCTAAAAAAAAGCTCATTGCTAACTTTAAATAAGAAGCCATAGGCAGCCTATAAACACAATTTCAATCTCTGTGGCATCATTCATAGAGCACTAACCAAAATAACTATAAATGAGTAAAATATAATGAAAACATGAGCAATGAGCCACTTGCATTTGTAAAAAGTAAATCATGTCAAGCAAACTTAATTACCTCCTCAATTGTAATACATAATTTATGGATGAAGTGAATGTGGTAGATGTGATAGATTTATATTTCATGGAGTTGATGTAATGACTCAGAATTATGATTTGAAAAATAGATTTAATTGTCTTACATGAGCTGGCATTTCTTATTGAAAATGGAAACACCAATTAAATCTGTTGATGGAATGATAAGGTCGACAAATTAGTAATTATACCTACTCAAATAAAGCTCTTTTATGAACATGTAGTAAAAGATAATACACTGAACTCTGTCTTAACATCCACGCTCTCTGAAGAGAGAATTGAGACCAGAAAATCAAGGAACTGGGGGCATTCCTGGTGAAAGAGCTGAGTGAAGGTCACCTGTGCTGTTGTTTCTTCTGTTGATTCTTTTTCACCACGTAATTTGATATTCCTTGCCTATACCCTCTTACAATTTAGAACTTATAAAACCAATGTCACTGGTGACTGGATATTTTACATCTCACAGAAAGTCTGGTGATATTTATATTTTGAAAAATTAATAAAGAAATAAAAAGTATTCAAATTTAAAAGGAAATAGTTCTATTTCTCTATATTGTCCTGTATGTAAAAAAGCCTAAGAAATGCACAAACATAAAATTCATCGATAAAGAATAAGATTAAAAAATGAATCCTAGAGATTAAGAATACAAGCTATTTTTTTCTATTTTTCTTTATTTATAAATAATTGACATCAATTGTGGTCCACATGGATTTCCCACCACATTTCACCAGTGCACCATCACCTCAGTCCCTGAATACAAGCTATTCGTTAGATCTAACAAAATAGAATGCAAGCTAAATATATAAAAATTAACTGATTACCTGTATGTTAGTAACAAACAATCCAAACATGAAGTTAAGACAAAAATTCATTTTATAATATTAAAACTAATTATCTAGTTAGGAATAAGACTAACAACAACAACAAACTAAAACTACAAGACATTGTTGAAAGAAATTAAGGAAAACTTTAAAGCAATAGAAATACATCCAGGTTCATGAATTGGAAGATACTATATCATTAACATGGCAATACTTTACATACAACACAATTTTCATGAAAAGTGGGAGTTGGCATTTTTGCAGAAATTTACTAGCTGATCCTAACATTCCCATGGAAATGCACAAGAACTAGAAGAGCCAAAGTAAGCATTAAAAAGAACACATTTCAGTGATTCATATTTCCAAAATTGCAAACTTTCTACAAACTGCAGATCCTGTACTACACATAAATAAACATAGATCATTGAATAGAACTGATACTCTAGAACTAAATCTTTATATGTATTCTTTTACTAGTGTGCCAAGATAAATCACTGGGGAAAGAACTTTTTTTTAAGCAAATGATGTCTGAACAACTGTGCAACTACATGTAAAACCAAGGAATGATTCTGCTGATCATGAGCTAGCAGCTATTCATGAGGAAATACTCCATTTCTGGATTAAAAACTCAATGGAAGCTTTCCCTGGTAACCACTCACTAGTAATGAATGGACATGCAGTGATCTGTACATATTTATACACTTCTCATTACATTGAAAAGATATTCTGCTCACAAGTTTCTTCCTTAATATAGTTTGCTTATACTCTGATTACAACATCCCTGAATGAACATGTTGGCAAATAAGTAGCCCATTTCTACATCTATTTTCCTTATTTTCCCTACAATCATTTTACATTTATTCACTCTGGCTGTACAGAGAAAGAACTAATAGGTCATAAATTAATTTATTCATTAATTTAGTCAGTCACTCAATCAGAACACAGTTATCACATAATTTTCAATGTCATATAATATGATTTAGAAATTATAAACATTCTAAGGCCTCAACATGTAAATTCAATGAGATCAAAGATTTTTATCTTTTATCATAGTGCCCTTATGTCTGGAGTGACACCTTAGCAGATACTTCATTAGTGTTAAATGAATAAAAACAATCAGTATACATAGAACATTAATATGTAAGGCCCTGTTCAAAGTCTTCTATCTTGCTAAATCTCACAGCAACACTTTCATGAAGGTGCTAGTATTATCACTACTTCACACTTGAGGAAACTGCAGTGCAGAGAATTTAACTCATTAGGACAGGATCACACAGCTGACAAGTGTGGGTTCTAACCTAAACAGTCTGATTTGACAGACCTGGGGATGATGCCGTCTTCTTAGGCACTTACAACAGCTGGCCACAGAAGACAGCCACACACAATGCAGGAAGAGGACATATATGCATGTCCAATTTACTATTTACTAATGCCATGTGCTTTTTACTTCCAAATCTAAAACCTGATGTATACAAATACAAAGTCTTTCTGAAAATGAGAAGAGAAAAATGCAGATTGGCAAAAAAAAAAAAAGCAAGATCATTGCCTATGGATCCTGTTCAATTTGCTTTAAGAAAAATCTAAATAGTTAGAAATGTATTTTCCCTTGAAAAAAGTCCCTTTTCTCTAATTTAGAACCCTCTTAGAACCATTTCTAAACAATGTGCTGTTCTTTCACAATAACATAGCTTATACAGATATCAATATAATAAAAATATTCATTAAATATGCCAATCATTCATTAACTAAAGAAGTTCAGTTTGTTGTCAGTTTATACTTTATTAATATGTAATATTTAAAGGGATTATAATAGCTCTTTTAAATATCTTGTTTTGAACATGGAATTGAAACCTACTGAGACTTTTGATTTAGGATTTTTGTACCTGTAACTATCAGTACATAAAATGCCCTTTCATCAGGAATGATTTGGATGACTCCATTTTGATTACTAAAGACTCATAAAATCACAAGACAGGAAGGAAGCTTGAGAGGTCATTTACATCTTCACTTGAAGGAGGCACCCTACCTAACTGTCCCTGACAAATGTGCATCAATCTGATTTTTAAAGCTAAGCTGCAAAGGAAGTTCATATAAATTAATCATATACATGACTCTTGAGAACAGAGACCTCAGAATGGCACTCTTGATTTAACCAAATTATTATTGATTGCAGCAGTACTTCCATAGTTTCAACTGCTTTTTTGCTTGTAAATCGGTAGCAACTTAAGGACTCGGAATTCTCATTTACTTCTGTGAAAATGAGAAATTACTCCTCCCTAATATTTTACTAACCAGACCATGAGTGAAGTCAAAGCAACTGTACCATTAGGGAAAGTAAAGTGGCAATAAGTAAATGGGAATCCCTAATTCCAAGTGATATCTTAAAATGGAAATCAGTAAAGGTGATATATATATGTATAAATATATATTTACCTTCACTATCCATATATATTTACATAATGCATTCTGCTAAATGAATGCAAATACTGATAAAGATTTTGCCTACTTTAACTTCATATGATCTTTCCCTGTGGCCTTGCTTCTATTGCACACATCATTCATTAGATTATGAAAACCATTAATGTCAAGAAGCAGAACAAAATGAATTCACTGAGGGGCTGCTATTAGCATATCAAGCAGCTATTTCTCACTAAATATTCCTGACAGCTCTCATTACATATGATGGATGAGCTTTATAAGTAGTAGTAGTTTCAGAGGAAAATAAAATCTTTAAGCATACTACCACGTGTGGCTGAATAACTAGCAATCATCTTCCAACAGTTTATATTTTTCCCTTTTTAATAGGAAAGTGTTAAAAAATTCACAGGTAGGTTAAATGCCCAAGTCAAAATTCATTTAGTAACTGTGAGTTAATTTACGACCTGAATTTTGTAAATGCTTTTAGTTAAGATACATTGAACCCATTCATTCAAATAATCTCTACAAGCATAGGAAATGAGAGTAATCTGAGCAAGCGGTAGAAAATCAGAATTTTGGAAACCACTGGTACTGAAGAGACTTAAAATAAACAGGCAAACCCAGAACATTAACTAAAAGACCAAAAATATGATACTCTCCCTCATGTTTTCATAGAGCCATAAGAAAAAAATTACATGAGCATTTATCATAATGAGTGTGAAATAATAATCCTTGCATTACTGTCCACTTTTCTTCTCAAATATGAATCAAGTATTATAAGTCTCAAATATAACACACCCAGGTATTACATTCGCTATCATATTTTTCAAAAATTGCAGTACAGATTGAATCCAATCCAAAGAAGTGTTCTGTTTGTTCTATACAATGAATTTTTGAAAATCAAATTTTCAGCATTTAAAAATTAAAGGATTTTAGGTTTCTAAATTTCTGGTATTTTTCTTTTTAATTTGATAACAGTTGGTAAGAATATCAGCAATAAGTCACCTTTCTGCTATAAACTCCTCCCTATAACAGGCCCGGATTGGTAAACAGAGAATCTCTGACCTCATTAGGACTATATTGTTTTTCTGATGGTAGAGGAATAGTTGTCTACAAAATTTGGGAAGACATCTGATAAACTAAACAGGATATCTAAGTCAATGAATTATGTCATCTTGACTAGTCCAATTTTAAATGCGTGGTAAGATTCAACATAATCTTTTGAAATGCTAATTTCTTAATAGTAATAAATATTTGAATAATGATATGGAATTGATTTATGCCTTAATATATTATATATACACATATAATTGACTTCATCAACACTTTAATTATTCCTACTACTTTTTTTTTTTTAATCAGTACCATCTTAAGAACTCAAAGATAGGGTCTTCCTGATGGCTCAGAGGTTCAAGTCTCAGTGCTATCACGCAAGTTCACAGAGGAAAGGTATACCTTGATAATATATAATATCAAATTGCACATAAACAACCTCTAATATAAACAGGATAATTACAAAAACTTTCAGTTTTATCAAGAGAATGCAGAGTGATGGGGTTCACAAAGGAAAAATGAATTATTTCAGTCAACAATATTTTCATACCTTTGGCCCAACACTACCACTAACAACAAACTACTGGAATCTGAAATGCTTCTATTTATTGAGTGCTTTACTTCAATAAGTTATGTGTATATGCGTGTATTATCATTTTAAATAAATGTATAGTAAGTATGGGTATTTATTCTACGAACTCAGTTATGCAAGAAATGTACATTTAAATGTATATATAAATCGGAGGTCTGGGTAGTGAGCAAGTGAAAATTTTAATCAGGACAATCTGGACTGAGTTCAAAATTGGAAAAGGGATCTCTGATTGTCCGTTTATCAGCTTTATTATCCTCACCTTCCATCTCATATTTGAAATCCAGCACTACCTGATTTGTCATCATTTCAGAAGTCTGGATTTCATTGTGAATCCAGAAAAACAAAATTTCAGTCTACTATCCCCACACACTAGTAAATGTTACTTTTAAGATACAGGAATATAACTTAATATCCCTCTGTGCAGAAGATAGTTATCTACAGAAAGTAGAACAGTGATGCCATAATGTCTTAAATATGAATAACAGATATATAATTTCAAGTAAGAAGAAAAATATTTACTAGGGGTTTTCCATGTCTTATTCAGGATATTTTCCCTGAGAACAACCTGAAAAGAATACTGCTCTTCTAAAAGATTGAGTTACAAAATTCATTTCATCCTTAACTCCTCACGATTTCCATTCCACTGAGTTATTTGGCTGACACAAAACAGGGAGTGAAGGAATTACCTATTAGCAAATAATAACCATTTCTTCCTACAATTACCATCCTTTAGTATAGAGGTGGAAAACAAGAAATCCATGTATATTCCATTAAGATAGTAACATTTTGTTTCACAGACTAAAGTATAAACTATTAAGTAGATCAGAGTGGGGAAATATGCTGAAAGATTTGCAGATATGTTCATAGAAAATAGAACATACATCATCTTGGAGAAACATAAACAACAAATAGGGATATTTCTGTTTTCTCCCCTGTCCTTTCCCCAAGGATGTTCACCATGAAATGGTGTAGCTTCACATCAAGCCGTTTCGAAATGGGAGGTCAAAGTATACTTAAAAATACTTGATAAAAGTACCCTTCATTTCATAAGGGGGCTTATAAGTGTGTACAATTAGCTATTCTTTCTTTATTAAGATTATTTATAACACTATATATAATACAAAATATAGGACCCCACTGCTTTAGATGTACATAACTAACACACCCACCATCAAGGATAACTGATAGTCCTCCACCATAGTACCTTGACTCCCCCCAACTCTGCTCCATGGTAGCTTCAGTATTATAGTTAGATTTCTAGGGTTCGGTTTTGGTTTAGTTTTTCTAACTCTTTTTTCTGTTTTTCCATATTCTTATTATATGCATATTAGAATTCATTATTAAAGGCCATTCTTTATCATAGATCATAATTTTAATGATTACATTATAGAGGATGACTAGACAGACAGACATATGCAAATAGATATTAATAGTTGGATAGACAGACATTTAAAATGAGCTTTTGGAATGACATTCAAGTTCTAAATTTCTGAGAAAGTGGTGCTGGAAATTTTTTATAAATATTAGAAGGATATTTTTTAAATGTTAATAATCGTTACCTCTGAGTAGTAGGTTTGTATGTGATTTTTTGCCTTTTATTTTGAAATAATTTGACTAAAATGAAATTGTAAAAATAGTACAGTCTGTTTTACCTTCACCCCACTCCACTATTCTGAATGAAACATTTTACAAAACCAAGCTATATTTTTATTTTTTTTACATTGTATTTTTATTTACTTTTTCTTTTTAGTTTTTTTTCCCTTTTTTTTATTAAAATATTTTAAAATTTACATATACTTGCCATTAATTGTAATCCCCATGTATTCCCCATCACCATCTCACCAGTGCA
>JAGFMF010011702.1:1891238-1908670 GCA_019455555.1 Galemys pyrenaicus | reverse complement strand
GGGTTGTCGCTTTGTTTTGGCTAATGTGTCCTTTGCTGAACAGAAGCTTTTCAGTTTGATGTAGTCCCACCTGTTTATCCTCTCTTTCACTATCTGTGCCAAGCTATATTTTTAAAACGAGGCAATAAACATTAACACAGACTTTGATTAAACTGAAGACCTCACTCAAATTTTTCACAAGTTTTTAGAAGCATACAATATGTAGGTAATTTTATTTTTTTTTAAGTTTTCTGTCTTTAACATTTTTCCCTAAAATGAGTATATCTATATGCAAGGAGACAGATAATATGTAAATAAATAATTATCATTTTTTTTTCTTTTGAGACAGGTCTCAACTGAGTTATCCAAATTAATATATGTCAAGAATAATTAGGAGTTAGGAACAATTACATTCATTGCAATCATATTTATAGTTACTTCCATATATTGCTAAGAAAATTTAACAATAATTTCAGGACTTCCACAATTTTATCCATTTCACTAAAACACTATTCTTTACAATGAAGTCCATTAATTAATATTTAAACTGTTAGGGTGTTATTATTTGTACATCCAAACTGAAATATCCACACTGCTTGTGTTGATGTTTTGGTCATTTGATGATCTTCTTTCAAGGAAACTATATTTTATATGCAGAATAAAATAAGTCAGAATTATTTTACTATTACTATTTGACATTTTGGAGAATTGCCTTTTACTTTGGCTGTGATTTTCTTCTTATACTTTCTACTTTCTTTTTTTCAGAAACGTTCTCATGAAATGAAATGCTTCATTATTCATTCATCAACAAGTGTTGAATAAATGACATGTGAATGACAGTAGAAGAGTTAAGAACATGATTGAGGTGTTATTCCTCCTTTCAAGTACTTAAAATGTGCACATACATTACTGTAATGCAAGACACAAAGTGTTAAGGAGTAAAGGGAAATTTAGATAGAGTTCAGAACAGGGGGTTTTACTTCCAGATAGAGAAGAGTAAACCCAGTTGGGGGTTGTATCACATCAATGAAAGCACAAAGTTTATTCTGGATATATATGCCTTATTCTTTATTTGCTCTGAAGAAATGTTAGCTTTAGGCTCATTTTTCTAATCTGTCAAGTGGGAATAACACTTAGTATCTAGCAGTGAGGTTACTATGTGGGTTAAAAAAATATATATTACATCTAAATTACTAAGGAAGTGTTGGCACACACATTTTCCCTAACTCAACAGTGCTATGCATAATATTGGTGGAGATAAAAGGGGCATTGATGCTCTCTATAATGACAGAATTTGATCAAGTTCTGGGCAAGCATTATGCTCTAATGCTTAGTTTGGTCCTGACCAAATTCCATGTAAAATTTAGTTCCTTTTTTCCAATATGGACAGCATAGAAAAAATAAATTAAGATTTACTTTTTATAATTATAGCTGCAAATTTTTCTCATTTTTTTCTACAAAATTATTTCAAAATAATTATAGGATTTTTCTCCCAATGTTGGTATTCCCTGAGAATTTTCCTTATAACTGCATTTATAGGCAATCTCAGTTGGTTTAAACCAAGGAGATATGGGTCTGGGGAGAAAGAGATAAAAGATTTCAAGGGACCTTTTGCTTTGTGTTGGTTCTATACTTCTGGAAAAACATTGTCAGGCTTCCACCTTCCCTCACATTGTCATAGACAAGTACATATCCACACCCTTGTGGCACTGCAGCTTGCAAATGTGGCCGTGCCATCTGCCATGTGAGTCTGTTGGAGCAGAAGTCCCCTGGAAACTAAGACCAGACTCTTCTGGACTGAAAAAAAAAAAAAAAAAAAAAAAAGACAGCCTCAACCAGCACAAGAACACTTGCCCTTTTTTCCCTTCCCTTGAGAACCTGAATGGTACTAATTGAGAGGAAGAAAAAAGAACTGGTCATGATAATATGACCCAGTGATAATTCAAGCCATGTTTCTTTGAACAACTTGACTTTAAGCAGAAATGTTTCAGCCTCATCACAGTATCTCAAGTTCTCACTGTTCAATAAAGTCATTACCAAAGTTATTTAAAGGAAGTTTTAAGAAAGAAAGAAGAGTGATAACATTAAGGGTGTAGGTTTGGGGTGAGACAAGAGGGTCTATAAATGTTGCATGAAAGGAAAATTTTTTAAAAAATCAGTGACTTGCTGTAAGAAACTAGGTTTTACTTGCCTTAATGAAGTTAAAAGACAATTTAATGGACTCTTTCCACCTGAGCAATTTCAAATTTCCTCAAAACTCTTTAACAATTTTAAAAGCACATGCTTCAGAATTCATTGCAAGTTTATTGAGCAATTTAATAGTAAAAAGGAAACAAGGAAAATAAATCAATGGGAAGATTTTAGCCTAAGAACATTATCTCTACAGCATTATATCTGTAATATAACCACTTGTATGTGGTGGCTTGTTAGCAGCCGTGTTCATAAATCTTAGCGGCCAGAGTATTCACAGGAGATGATATACTGCTGGTAGCTATCTATGCACAAATATATGATCTTTTAATCTATGAGCTGTAATCACTCCTTGGAACTGATGATGTGAAAACAACCTTTGTAGTCAATTTACTTATGCATAACTTTCACTGTACCTTAGGTGATAATTTCAGTTCTTATCTGAGAGACACTTAACAGCACTATTATATTCTCTCAGCTTCCAGATACCAAACCCAAACAGCTTTCCCACCTTCAATCTGTCACCTGAAATCTAAGCCCTCCACCCTGTTGTCAAGGAGTTCTGACAGGAGGAATAAACCAAATCTAGCTCTGAATTGTAAGGCCCATTTTCATGAAGTTTTCCAAAATGGTTTGTTAACTCAAGGAGCTGCCTCAGATCTGCTAACTAAGCTCCTGTATCGCTATCTGGTACCATCTGCCCTTCTTTCCTTCTGTACTTTTCCAATTTATATCTTTTTATTGTTTTTTATCTGCAGTGAAATTTCAGTTAAGTCATATAACTGCAATTTCCACAAATAGTGTGGAGAAGGACAGATGTGACCTTTGGCATCAGACATACCCTACGACTAGCCAATTAGCAATAGTCATATGATCATGAGTTTAAGCCAATGTTTAAATTTCTCTGGGCCTTATTTCCTTATAGTACTGTTGTTCTGATTAAATTCATTGATCTATGTCTTATGTTCCAGACTTGGTAGTAACAATTAGCACATAATGCCAAAAATATATGTGTTCCTTCTCTCCACCTCCTAGTCAAAACGATTTCACTTAGATAACTGGATGGCTAGATCACTGCTGTGCATGGGTAAGGATCCCTAACACTGAACGCACAGATTTCAGAGTGCCTTTCCTCTTTTCTTTATCAAAAATAAATAAAAACCACACACTAATTAAAGTGACAAGGAGAGTAATACAGCATTGCAATAAAAAAAAAAAACAGTCCAACATAAACTGAACTCAAGTTTGATCTGTATAGATGTGACTTGTCTTTTTTTTATGAGAAAATCATATGGAAGTTTAATAATAACATGTCTACCCGTCTATTCATAAAGAAACCCAATAGGATATAGAAACCTAACCACATGGCTTTAGATGCCTTCTTAATTAGCTTCTCTGCAACAAGGGAGATTGGTGGACAGAAGGGAAGTTCAGGTTAGAGAACTTCCCAGGGAAAACAAAAGGATTTCTGCCTTCTCTAGTGAATAGTCTTTCTGTAATAAACTATTATAGAGAGAAGATTAGATGTAAACATCAAAGTTGCAACTTTGATATACAGAGCACCTCACTGCAATCAAGCTTTTGCCAAAAAAGACTTATTTTGGAGTGGCAAATTTTTGTTCTCCTAGTCCAAAATTTGCAAAGTGTCACAAAATCCAAAAATAAGTTGTTCAATTATTTCAGAGAACCAGTCTTTCAGTCCTGAGAATAGACTGGCCCAATTAAAGAGTTGTATCCCATTGTATCTGGTGGCGTACTTATAGGTGGACCCAAAATTAAGCCTATATTTTACAAGCAATAAAAGGCATTTCTATGGAAACAAAAGAAAAAGAGGTGAAAGACTGAAGTAAACCACATGTCCAGTAGGGAGTCCTAAGGGAAGACAGTTGAGAAGATTTCTGGAAGTCAGTGGTTAAAGCATCTTCAAACGGGGTGAGGGCAGACAATGGTTTACAGTGGTTTCACTCTTTGCAGTTTGAAGTCATCAGGTAAAAACAGGAAAATTACAACCTTCAAATTTAGGTGCAGCCATTTTGGAGATTTCTCTTAAATTGACAAAGATCTTCATTCCCAATTTTCATTTATTTCAGAGAACCAGTCTTTCAGTCCTACTCCTCAAAACAGTTTTAGTTTTCAATCAATCAGTGATGAGGGTTTTTAAAAGAAAATAGGAAAATGAGGGAAAAGTGAGTGGGAGTTCAGTAGAGTAAGAAAAGTGAAAAATTACCAAAAAAAATGGGAAGCAAATAAAGTTCATATAAAATCCATGTGCTTTTGTTAATAACATTTACCATAATTGCTTTCGTCCCTCCAGCAGACTGAAAGCCAGGGCTATCTCTTAGATGTTAGCTGGAACAAACAGCAAATTCTTTTGGCACCACTGAGTTTTCTCAGGTAGGCACCTTAAGAGGGGCTAGGTCATTCTACAAATGCATCTTTGAGCTGTTAGAAACTATGTAAATGCTTTGTTCAAGTCTTCAGAATCCAAAGTTAGGGCTAGTTGAGAAAGAATTAAGAAAAGCCTGACTAGAGCTTGGTCAAGGAAAAGAGTCTGTAATTCGTCTCCTCTTCCCCCTTTTGCAGCCTGTCTATTGAAATAGTTATTCAGCTTTGCTGTCACCCATCTTAGCATTCTAACTTGGAAAGTCCCCCCAGAATTTGTAATCTCTGGTCAGAGTATTTCTCCATTAGTTTGTGCCTCACCTTTTAGCTTTAGCAGATTGATATTTAGTTTTCTAAATATCTCTAAACCTCTCCCACTTTATCAAGTATCTCTGTGATAAGAGCTAAGTTCCTACTATCTTCATCACTACAAAACGCCAAGCCAGAATGTCTAAAATCATGAGGCAGTGAAAACTCTTATTCTTTATTTGTTTATTTCTGCTTGGGATACCCAAGAAAGCTGTCCACCACTGATTAGCAACTAGTATATCTGTAAATTATGTTCCAGTATATATGTTGGGATTTTCAGTGAATTATATATTTATAGATACACAACTATAGACCTAAATAAAGATGTTTGAATGTTTCCTGTTTCTTTTTCTTGAGTAGCACATATATAGAATATGCCTAAATTTTTAATCAAGGATTCTAATATGGAATAGACTTTATATATAAAATTTTAAATATATGTAAAAATATAAATCTATAAATACAAAAGCAACTCTTTGAGCTGACTTTAATTGAGCCTTTCATTTATTTAAAGTGTACACAAAAGCAGCTCATGACTAGTATGCTTTCTAACATTTTTGAGGTCAGAAAATATGTTACACAACCAAAGAAAGCTCAAAAGTTCTCTGGTCAGATGAATCTGGTCAGATGTGACTTTTACCTGATCTTGTTTAAATACTTCTCTCTCAAGCTCATCCCTGTAGGGCAGACTCATATCCAGCTCCTCAGGTATCAGTGTATAAGCCCCAACCTCCTCTAGGGTGCCATTATAATCCTTTTTAGCTCCATAGCAACTCTCTCCTGTGAGCCTAGGATATCAGATAACTATCATTTACTAAGCTATTAAAATAAAGGCTTTTCAGCTTCCTCAGGTGCAGAATTGGAAAGAAGCCTAGAAGCCTGGAAGGCTTACCTGTCTTGCTAAGTCCCTCAATCTATCAATTAAATGCAGAGTGGTTTGTGTCACCAGTGCTCAATGGAATCTAATTTCTCATTCTAGCTTCTGAGTGCTATAGTCTCTATCTTCTGGTTTCTTCCTATTAAGTCTATTTGTTGCTAGCTTCCTGTTTCTTCCTCTTGAGTAGTACTATAATTAATGGATGCTATTGTTTCCCAGACTCTCTTGGCTGCCACTTAATCATTTTTACTGTGTATACTAAAGATAAGAAGGTTTTAGAAATGCCATTAAATTGCTGCAACTCTACACTATTACAGACAGCTATATACAGGTTACAAAGTATAATAATAGCAGGGGGTAAAATTATGGTAACTAAGGCAAAACACAAATTTCTCTTGAATTAATTAATTTTGTAGGCTTCCTATATTGAAGAATATTCAGGAACTTAAACGATTCAAAGAAAATGCTCTACTACCTTTGCACAAGTATTATTTAGACAAAGAACGATCAAGTGGCAGGACACGAAAGAGGAGGCATTTTGTGCATTCAGAGAATAATGTAACAGCTCTCCATATGAATTTAATGTCATCTTTCCCATTCCCTTGCCCCACCTTCTGGAGAACAGACACACCATGCTAAGATCAGTTTAATAAAATAAACTTTAAGACCAATTCTTCTCCATAAAGTCTCATTAATCTATAGAATTTTCATAAGCTGTGTTAAATCCAACCATAAAAATCTTTCTATTGTCCTATCAAAATGTGACATGGTCAGTGTAGCAAGAAAAATGATCAAATTAGATGACAAAAGGATAGTGAGTCCCTTTTTACCATTAAATTAATAAATTGAATATATTTTCCTGAAGATCCTTTAGGGATGTTAGATACCCTTTGTTCTAAATAAATAAGCATTAGAAAATGGTTAAAGTTAAAAATAATTGAAAGAGAAGACATTTTGCCTACTTTCACTGGCATAGTTAAATTATATCTATCAAATAAAAAGGAAGCTAGTAAAATATTTCTGTTAATTCATTCTATTTTTAAAAATCTTACTACCATCATGTTTAAGAAGGATATTTAAAGTGTTTGAAAAAAATTCATAATCTTTTTTTTTTTTAGGAATACTTTCATGTTGTAAAGAGCTTCAGACTCTGAATCAAGTAATGGTATTAAGTTTACCAAGAAGAATATAAGTTTAAAGATGATAATGACAAAAAGTTTACTATTCGACCCCATTTAACTTAATAATTTTGTGTTGTAACTACATATTAGATTTCTGAAAAATGTAGTTATTTTTTTTAAAGATTTATTTATTCTATACATACAAGAGCTGGGGTACAGGCCAGAGTCACGGGAGGTGAGAGGATCCATCAGAGACAGAGTGGGGAGCAGAACAGGCAGACTGACTGAAATACACTGCTGAGGGGAGCAGCAAGTGAGGCAGGAGAGGTCTGTTGTACCATGTGGGTCCCCTCTTGGTCAGGGGTCAAACTTTTTTTTTTTTTTTTTGCTTCACAGTATGGCATGCTCAACCTGTTCTTCCACCAGGGAGGCCCATAATGTAGTTAAGTCTAACAGGAAACTCTGAGCCCTTTTAAGATCTTCATTAACTACAAATGCAAAGAGTATTTTTAGATTAGACAATAGAGAATAGAATGCTTTTGCAATTTATAACTATGCTTACTTTGAAAGGAATGATAGCAATACATATGCAAACAGATCTCATAATCCAAATTAGGCTAGGAAAAGTCTTAGGGAGTAACTTAATTCTACAGTCTTGAAACCTAGGTTTAGAATTCATTTTCACATCCAAATTAACCCACAATTCATTATCACCATACAGCTATCTCTTCTTTCAGTTATAAAACACAAAAAAGGAAAAACATCTTCCCTTATAGAGCTAGCAAAAAGAACTAATATAAAATAAGAAGCACAAAGAATTCTAATTACCCTCCATACAAACACAAAGTAAACAAATAAATGAACTATTTATTTGATGACAAGGTGCCAAAAGTTAGTAAAATTACAAAGGTTGAGGGTAGACTTCTACAAGGGCTGACGGGTCCCTAAAATGACACTCAGTTCATTAATTTAGGAGATTCACATAACTCAAGACAATCTAAAGCTGATGTCTTGGCTGCAGTTCATTACACAAATAGGGTAAGATTAATATTAGCCAAAGTACATAGTGTAAATTCAAAAAAAGTTTCCAAACAGTTTCTGGTGTTCTCCATTTCATAATATGCCTCTAGCATCAATATATGACAATGTACATGGTGTATGATCAAAGTGTGAACCTCACCCAATCTATGTTGCACATCGATTTATTGAGGCTTCATGATGTGGGCATAATGACTGATTTTATTGATTGTCCACATGGTTGAACTCGGTTTTCAGATTGACTGTTATGACCCTAAACTCTTACCCTAAGTCACAATGTTGCTCAAGTTGGCACTGTTGACCCACATTTTAAGACTGTTAGGAGTGCTCACTGTCCTTTCCCCCAATATCAGCAATGATTAGCCCCAACCAAAGCAAAGCACTTCAATTAGATGTGACCTAAGTCATCTCTTAGAAACTGAAGCCAAAGAGCAGATGTCTCTTTGGACAAAGCCAACTTTTGTATTACACGGATAGAATATTCCAGACTTTGACAAAAAAGAAATTTTGGTATTGCTTACCCAAAAACCAAGACTAAAGCTAAGAAAGGAGTGAAACTCAGGTAATATGCCTCTCTTTAGATCTTGTACCATGATAGATGATGGCCATTATATGATGGATCACCTGTTATAAGAATAGTTCTGTTTTGTCTATCCCCACAGGAAAAGCTCTAGAGTGGGTAGAAACCAGAAGTACTAGACCAAGACCTACAAAACAAATCTGCCTGGGTACCTGGGTTTTTATTGATTCAATCTAATTCAGGAGCACAGCATAGTGAAAACCAATAGACATTCACATTCTGATGTTCAAATTGCATAGTAATAATTCCCTGAATGATTCTATGCCACTTCTGCAAACCACATCTGTGAACCAAAAGCTCTATCTAGATGCACTATAGAATACAACATAAAGTTTCATTCTCTCTTTTGAGTGTTAGCAAACAGTACTGGGTAATAAAAAAAAAAAAAGAGGGTAAGATGGAGAGAGAAATATAAAAGATCAAGTAACCTATCTGTATGATTCATGCACACATTAAGATTAAGCATGGAAAATGACTCCAGAAACAAATCAAGAAAACAGAAACCTAATGGAAGTAATTGTTCAAAACAAAATTGAGACAGAATTTCTATGCCAAAGTGATGGGCTGCCATGTCATTTCTGTAGAGTACCGTGACCTCAGAAAAAGAATATACTTGAGTCTGAATGATAACAAAGAGATAAAGGGGGGGGGGAGAAACTATATAGGTTTTTAAAAGACTTCTAGGAAATTCTCAATCAGATTACCATATGCACATAAATAGTCTATCTGAAATCTTTCACAAACATTTTTCAATCCATGCCCTTTAGTATTTATAAATAAAAAGAAATTTAAAAAAATAAAAATTGGTCTTTTTTACTTTGTTTTTTTTTAAAGATTTATTTATTTATGGATGAGACAAGAGAGAGATCTACTGCACCATGTGGGCCCATCCTTGGCTGGGGGTTGAATTTGTGCACCAGTGGCTGTGGATGCTGTGCCTTAACCCTTGCACCACCAGGGAGACCCCTAAAAATTATTCTTTTAGATGTATTTGATTTTCTGTGCCCTTTGCTAATGTGTAAGCTTCATGAAGCAGAAATTGTTTGACTCTTGAATCACCAGGATCTAAAAGAATGTTTTTGGCACTCAAAACATGTGAATATGATTATTTGTGAATAAATATAATGTTCCAAATAGAATTAGTGACCTGGAAAAAAGCAAAGTCATGTTTGAAGGCATTAGTGAAAACCAGTGTGATAAGAATGTAATATATATAGGGAAATAACCAATATATGGTGAAAATTTATTTTAGTCCCTAAAAAAGGCCATGCACTTATGAATATATCGCATGTGTATGAAATAGTATTTTTTTAAGATTTATTTATTTATGCATACAAGCACTGGGGTACAGGCCAGAGGTATGGGGGTGGTGAGAGAATCCACCAGACAGAGCAGGATGCAGAACAGGCAGACTGACAGAAACACACTGCTAAGGGGAGCAGCAGGTGAGGCAGAAGAGGTCAGCTACACCATGTGGGTCCCCTCCCTGGCCGGCAGCAGGGATCGAACTCATGCTGCAGTGGCTGTGGTTTACTTCATAGTGTGTTGCTTAACCCACTGTGCCACTGGGGCGGGCCCCGAAATAGTATTTTAAAGTTGGGATTATGCATCAATCAGAGTAAAGAAAACTATCATAGCCAGAAGTCTCAAAACTGAATAAAATATTGTTGGTTCAAACTAAACAAACAAGGAGTGTGTGGCAATATCTAGCATATAATTGCATAGTTATATACACTAGCATTATATGCTACAATTCAAAAAGAAACATCCTTTTGTTTTTATAATGCATATCTGTATATATCTAGAGAGAGAGACAAATACATATACATATAGATAGATGTGAATATACTTAAAAACAAAGGAAATGTAAGTGTGAAAAGTATATTGTCAAGAAAAATTTAAGTAAAACATATAAACCCAAAAATAATCCCAAAGCTATATTCTATCAACTTCCTCGGAGTATTATGAATCACAAGAAACATTACTACTCTTTTAAATACATTCATTAAAACATCAACTCTTACTTAAACACTTATGTTTCCTTTGTTTTTAAGTATATTCACATCTATCTAGATGTACATGCATTTGTCTCTCTGTCTCTCTAGATATCCTCAAAATTTATGATCCTTCTGACCTTCACTCAAATATATTTTTTTTAGTATAACTTGAAAGCTGAACAAGGTAACAGAGAGTCTAATGGAAATGCCACACTGTAGAATGAATAAGTATATGAAAAATGAAGTTGGATTTAGTAAAATTAGTTTCAGTTTGTTTTTAATTTGAAAAAAACACTAGTTAATGAGGGCACCATTAGAAATACAAAATGTTAATTTAATACAAGCCTCCAATCATATGCTATTAGATTTTCCCACTAATAATAATATCTTCTAGCAATAGTTCTCATTAGGCATTAGAAAATTATCAAAAAATAAAATTAAGGCCATATTTAAACCAATATAACTAGGGTACAAAATAACTAGTTGAAATCAAGAGTAAAAATTTACAAGTTACAGTAAACTTCCCAGAATACAAGAATTCTAAAAGACAAATATAAAAGTATTTCCAAAGTTTTCATTATAATTTCAATCCATGGCAAGTATGTCATAATTAACCTAACAAATGATTTAGACTTGAATTCTTCAGTGCTGGCATCTTCACCCCAAATCAATTAAAGGTCCCCATATTGTCACTTAGTATGAACATGGATAAAAACCACAGCTAAGAACCCTAATCTATCATCAGAGAACCTTGGTCTTTGATCTTGGATAGTAAACGATTTAGAACCAAGTCTGAAGAAAAGGGCCTGATTTTCATTTCTCTATTTCTGCATTATAAATGTGACTACCACCATGACCAACTCCAAGCTTTACTAAGGCCCTGTTTTTAAGAAATTTTAACTATTTGAAGTTTTTTCTTTATTTACAATATTTTCTATTTCTGTCCATACTTTAATTTTAATGTTTAATAAAAGTTTTATAGTTACAACTTTAAACAACATAGCAATGAATATCCTTTTCTGTTCATCATTTTGCTTATGTGTGGCATTTGAAATTTTAAATGCTTCATAAAATGTGCACCAGACACTTCATATTTATTGCCTTACGACCCAGAAGTCCAAGCTTTTGCTAAGGCAACAGACTTATATAAACAAATTGCTACATGATATGACTTTTTTGCCCAGCCCAGGGAAACTAGAGTGCATTAGCTTCTGATTTCAGTAATTAATCTACCAATCTACTGACTTGCCAATACTGGTTAGATAAGCAATGATAAGGGATTATGAACTCAGACAACTTTCTATCTTCAAGAAAAAATTGAAAAGATTTTAATTCTTTAATTATCTTCATAATCTATAACTCATCATTATTTCAAATCTGTATTTTCTTGAATATATTAGTTATTGCTGTTTCAAAGTCCTGGTGTGGTTATTTCCATATCTGGGTCATCTTCATTTGTTGCCATTATCTGTCTGTTTTCTTTCCTTGGATTTTAAATTATAAGCCGAACACTGTATATTCATTGTACATGAAAAATGTTCACCATTTCATTGATAGGCAGACAGAATAGAAAATGATCACCTGCTTCCAAACAAGGTCCACACAGACCTGAGACTAAGCTGTAGACTGGCTGTTGTCTGTTAATCTCTTCTTTATTACTGATCCTGCAGCATTCCCATTCAAGGGTTCTAAGGAGGTGAGTTGGGGATCCACAATGCCTCTACAATGAATGTTAAGAGTGCAAAATAGTCTTTTCTGCTACTTATTACCTCAAATTTTTACCTCAGACTCCTTGAATGTATCAAAAGTTCTACTACTTTCTTTGTCTCTGGGTAATATCAATATTTTTTTAAAGATTTATTTATTTATGCATACCAGAACTTGAGGTACAGGAGGTGAGAGGAGTCACCAGAGGCAGAGTAGGGAATAGAACAGGGGATTGACTGAAATACACTGCTGAGGGGAGCAGTGGGCAAGGCCGGAGAGGTCTGTCGTGCATGTGGTCAGCAACCTGGCCAGGGATCGAACTCATGCTGCAGTGGCTGTGGATGCTTTATAGTGTTGTGCTTAGCCCCTTGCGCCACCAGGGAGGCCGCCTGGGTAATATCAACTCTTACCTCATTCTGAGAATCAAACACACCTTGAGAGGGGAAAAGAATGACTATGTTCTCACCTCTCTACTCAGACTTTGCTTTATCAGAGTTTTGGACCATTAAAATGAACTTGCAGCAAAGACTATCGATAGCATTCAAATATTTATTTTTTTCAACTGATTATCCAAAGCTTCCTCAGTAAGAGCACTGGTCAATCATAAACTGAGCTATCATCACTGGAAAGTGAAATTCTTCTCTCCAAATTTGTACTAAGGAAAAGTAAAGCAATATTATCTAATTAAGCCATGGATACTAAAACTGTAAGGACACACAACTGGAGACAAAGTTAAGATAGATATGTTAACCAAAGTTAGACAAAAAGGAATAGTGTAGTAAAATTTAAAAAATGATATAAAGTATCAGTAGTGTCCACTAAATTTTGTTCTTGTAATTTTGATCCAACATAAAGAGTCCCATAACATGAAAAACATATGTGACATTAAGTCAAATAAAATCAAACAGGTTTTTAAATGTAAAAATAATCAGAACACTCAAATTATACAAAAGCTTTATGAATCTACTAAATATCTTATACAACCTTATCTCAGTGGTATGAACCAGGGAATGCTTTTATTACAGAATTGTGAAAAACTACCATTTAGGTGGGACTGGCAAAATTCAACAATGTATGAAAAATTAAATGTCCTAATACATGAAATAAACTAAAAAATATACAATAGAAAAAATGAGCAACCATTAGCAGGATGCAGAAGTGGTTCAACATACAGTGGACTGGCTGGCCAGAGAGGATGGAGTTGGAAGCACTATAATAAAAATAGAATAACTTAGGTTGTTGAGATCCTAGGAGTGCTTATATGCAGACACGTTGTTCTGTACTACTTTTTCGATTATTGGATCTCCCTAACAGCCACACAAACATTTTGACCCATAAAAAATAACAAATATGAACATAGTTAGCATAAAGTATAAATTATTTCCATTTGTAGCCTTTACTTGATAAAAGTTTCCTTCAATTCAAAGTTATCTGTTCGATGTATTCAAAGAAATATTTCATTTCAGTGGATAAAACTCATGGTCATTTTTCTGCATTCCAAAAATTAATTCTGTCACAAAGTGATTATCATAGAAACTACTGATCCAATTAGCATAAATACTGGGCCATTAAGTATCATCTCCTGTGAAAGAATGTAATGATGTATCTCCGGTAAAGACTCTCTTTTGACTTGAGGATGTTTCCATTATTTTGCATTAATTTAATATATTAATATTTTTGTAAGTTTTTTTAATGTTAGGCATATGTTATCTACTTTACAAAATATGAAATTTAAAATGCCTTTTGTGAAAAACTAACAATACATATTCAAGAATAAAACATCTCATAAAGCACAGTAAGGAAATGAAAATCTATATTATTCATTTTCATTTGTTACATTGAAGAAAAACCAGCTAAGTGTAATTAATTGAATTCTCTTCAAAGCAACTTTTGAGATAGCATATTGACCTAGTATTCATTTTCCTATTGCAAGCCAATAAAGTGTTACTGTCAGTTTTTGCAAGAGAGTAAACTATTTTTATCCTTCATATACTAAAATAGTGAATTTAGGGGAAAAAAAGGAGAATGAAAGAGCAAAGAAAAAAAAAATTTAAGGCCAAGTAATTTAGAATAAATAGTTATGTATCATAGTTAGGATTAAGTTGTCTAAAATACAACAAGGCAAAGGCAACAACAAAGACAAAAGGCAGTCTGGGACTGTGGCAAATGAGAAAACACATACTAGCTATATCATTATGCATCCAAATTCATTACTTAAATAATGTGTGGGCAAAACAAAATACAGCAAGACCTAGATTTAGATATGGGTTGCTATTTTTCAACCTCTGTTTTAAACACTCCAACCCAGAAAGTAGTAAGGAGTAAATTAAAGGAGATGGGGTTATATGAAAAGAAGTGTCGCCCACTGATTGCTTTCTATTGTCTTGAACTGTTTTAAATGCTTAACCAATATTTGTTAAGATAATATCTTACCAACATTAGAAAAGAGACTATTACTAGTTATTGAAGCCTCACTCTATATTACAGGTACAATAATGTTTATTCTACAACAACCTTTTGAAGCAGACTGTATATGAGAAGACTAGAATCTCAATAGTTTATATGTGGTTATATTATAATTCAAATTTCTTGGCTCCATTGGGTTACTTGGTAATTACTGATAAAAAACAATGGTTCAGGGTGCACACAAGACACAACGTTATGCTCCTTGAGGCTACCTGGTTTTTATATGTATCCTTGAAGGTTAGCTAGAAAGCAACCTCACTCCAAACCTCAGCTGGTTTGTGTATGCAGCTGTCATTCATAACTTGACCTTTCTTAAGAGAATACCAGTTGATACTTCATAATTTGCTCTTTTAGAGCTATTAATTTCTTTGAAATCCACACTATTTTAATAGGATAGTCTGTACCATGAAAAAAGTCTACTTCTGGAAGCAAACTCCTTTCAAAATAAAATTGCAAATACCCCCAGAATTGATTAAGTGTAAGGAACACATTTTTGTGTGTTTATGTAATGACACATTTTGAGTCCAGTGTAATCTCTATAAATAAATTTCTATTGTCACGACAATGAGAAAATAATAACTGTTTCATTAGACATTGCAAAACTAAGCTTCTGTTTCTATAATATAAATTGAAAATGTTTGTTTCCAAAAATAATTCACTAGTCTTTTTTCTAAAAGCCCCAGAAGACTCTCTTACTGCAGTTCCTCTGGTTAACCTTAACTCTTAGGTCTCATCTAATGTTCACTGATACCTCCTACATTCTACCTATGCTAATCTCTAACCATTTTCCTAAACCTTCTATTTCTTTTTCCATCCACAATTCAGCACTTAAGCTGACAGTACTAAATATCCAGGCCCTGTGGTATTGGGTGGAGATTCACCAGTGTCACTGTGTATCCTTCAAGGATGACTGCAGTAAAACAGTTCTTCATAAGTAGAAATTTGTAGCAATTACACTTCCCTGAACCAAGGTATTTCAGTCTACTGTAATTGCAGACTTGATAAGCAAAAAAATCAGCAAAGACCTCCAAACACAATCAAGGAAAATCCTATGAGGTGTAATTCCTTTGATCAAGTGTGTTATCTTTAACTCATGTACCATTGACTTCCTACCTCTAAGACTTTCAACCAAAAATTGTATCAAAGTACCTGAAATGCATTTCATACAAAAATTCAAAATTAACAGTTCTCGTGCCTCTCACCTACATCTTCCAAAGTGACTGGTTAAAATACTAAAGTGTGCAAACTGCATCTTCTTAAGATATAATATCTGTTTACAAGGATTTCTTCATCATTGATTTAACTGTTAGCAACTAATTCAGAATAAGATATCTTATCAAAAATTATAGCAGTGAAGACTTTTATCTCCCAGTATCTTGGGCTGCACTGATATTACCCATGCACCATTTGTACATCTGTACAAAACAAGATGATAATAATAAACTTAATGTGATGACAGTTGGTTATGTGCCCTTTCTATTCTTTAATAGCTCTGCCTTCTTCTGACCTTATGGTTATGCCTCCATAATTTCCCAGAATTTGTGTCCCTGCTCATTAGTTCTCTATACTACCTGTTTCCATTTTTATTATCAATCAATAACCTTCTAGAAACCTTGACCTCTTCAGTATCAACAATTTTTACTCATACTCTTGGTGTACATCCCTTTCCATGATCTTTCCAGGCCTTATGATAGAATAGAGATGCTGAACTAACACACCCAAAATATAGATGAGAGTTTGTGTTGAATAAAGTCATAATTTTATTTGGTATATCAGAATGCTAAAGTGAAACATGTAAAGAATTCAACCCAAAACTTCAGATTCATCATATATTAATCTTCAAATTAATCATAAATTTTTCAAGAGAAGTTTTTTCTTGAAAGAATCTACTTGTAAACTCTTAAAAATGAATCTATGAGTCCTTAGTCATCATTTTCCACTTATACATTAACTCCCCATGTTTATATTCTTTAACTTTAAGTTATCTAGTTAGACCCTTGACTGCTTCCATTTACTTTATAAGATTGGTCTCAAAAGATCTTAGTTTTATTCCATAACAAGTATGCAATCCATGGTAACATGGCTTCCACCATTCCTCTTTTTAGAATATTATAAACCAACTCACTTTATCCTTTTTTATTTATCAATAAAGAGTTGGCTTTAGAATTAACAACTGTGGAAAGGCTTTTTTGAATCTCTCCTCCAAACAGATAAGAGCTACCCATTTTGCTGCCTATTGTATTTCACCCCAAACTCTTATCATACTTTATTATCTTTATTTGAATAACTACATCCTTCTATGAAATTACAACTCCTCAATAGCAAAGAGCAAATTTTATTTATGGACGTCAGCACCTGACAAAGAAATGAGTGCCAAGCATGCATTTAGTAATCTATCCTATGTTCATCAAAAAAAAAATATGATTTTGATAAATTGCAAAGATTTCACAGACCTTGGTAAGAACTGGTCTCTCTTTAAAAAAATAGAACATTTTTAAAATACTCTTAGGTTTAAAGAAAAATTGAGAAAGTACAAATGATTCCCATGTATCCATTCACTCCTTTCACTAACTTCTTCTATTACTAACTTTTGCATCAGCATGGCACACTTGTTATAATTAACGTAGCAATATTGGTATAGGTCTATTAACTGAAGTCTGCAGTTGGCTTTACAAGTTGTTCTTTGTTTTGCAAAATTCTGTAGGTTCAACAAATATATAGTGTCATGTATCCACTAATGAGAGGGAGAGGGAGAGGGAGAGGGAGAGGGAGAGGGAGAGGGAGAG
>JAGFMF010011702.1:1831722-1890404 GCA_019455555.1 Galemys pyrenaicus | reverse complement strand
CCCCTGGCCGGCAGCAGGGATCGAACTCGTGCTGCAGTGGCTGCAATTTGCTTCGTAGTGCGTTGCTTAACCCACTGCGCCACCAGGGGAGGCCCAGTATGTTTGGTTTTGTAAGAAATTGTCATTGTGTCTTCCTAAGCAACATTTTACTCTCTCACCGGTAACATTTGTGAAAGTGTATTTGTGAGTGTATTTGTGTCATTCACTCTTCAAAATACAATGACCCACCTTACCACCTTACACATGTGCTCATGTAATTTTTTAAGAATTGTTTTTTCAAGACCGCATTCATTGTTGGTTTCCCTCTTTAAGATTAGTAAACACTATTACACCACTTCCAACATGGTAGTGCCATAATGCCTTTATTATGCCAATGATACAGGTCTCAGTGTCCTCTTTATGTCCCAAAATAATGTACAGAAAATTTAAAGTTTTCAGTAAATCATATCAATATATATACCAAAACAATGTACCTAAACCTTAAAGTTTTCAGTAAAGCATATCAAGTTTCAGTTTAAGCATATCGGTACTCTTAATTGATAAGTGTATAAATGAATGACACTATAATATTTTTTTTCTGTATTCTTCCATACTGAGTGGCAGTGATATTTCAAAGTATGAAGTCTGATTATGCAGTCTTCTCTGTTGCTTCTACATAGTAAAGTATATGACATAAAGGGGTGTATTAGAATTGGAATTAAGAGCTGGATCAGATTCCTATAATGAATAGTGCTACTGTTCAGGAGAAAAATACTGTTGGAAAAAGCATACTGCTCAGAAGGAAATGGGGAATGCCTAAAAATAGAAAAATAGCTTTTATGTTGTTTGTCCCTTTGTTTAGGGGAGAGCATATTAAATGTCGCTTTCCAAGGGAGCTCAGTAAGCAGAATTTTTGAGTTGTGTGCCTGGAAAAATAGTTCAACCCATGTCTCTGCTTGTGACCATTTGTGTATAGCCTTCATAGAGTCCCACTTGCCTTTATCCTCTGGTTCTTTGCATACAACATGAGGGATTTATTTGTTTAACTTTCAGAAGTTGTGCTAATTTCCTCCTATGTGTGTCCCAGATACTTGGGCCACAGCAGAACCCAAAGTCCATAGGAAGAAGTAATGAATAGACCAACACTATGTGCCAGGGGGGAAAAAAAGAAAGGAGGAGGGGGGAGGAGGAGGGCGAGGAGGACGAGGAGGACAAGGACAAGGACGAGGAGGAGAAGCAATGAATAAATAAGCATTTTCAAATAGCAATAAATAGTAATATGAACTAAACAAAAAAGTGAGTAAATAAATGTAGAGCTCCACAGGACATTTGTCAGCCTTGTAAAGATCTGTGGGAAAAATTCTACCTATAAGGAACAACTGGTACAAAGTACCCAAAAATAAATGGTGCTTCTAAGCTCATGCCTATCTCTCAGATTCTGATATTATTATTGTTTGACCATGACCATGATGAGTGTCTATAAGATAACTAATATTGTTCTTTGGGAGGAATATGAATGGCAAATGCAAACGTGACTTTGTATAATATATCTGTTAACCTTTAATAATTGGTAAATGTTATTTATCCCAGCATCCATCCATCACTCGTCCTCATACACATGCACATGCACATACAAATAAAACATTTTAAAGGCCATCACTGTACAATTTAGCATTTTGAATTGTTTTACACTTCAAGGATCATTTAGCATTTGTTTTGAACTCACTTAAAGATGATTAAAGCAAAGAAATCTTTTAAAGTCATTGATATTACACAAATCAAAATATGACTCAAATGCCAGGAAAATAAATTCTTATCTAATTTGCCTAGCTAAAGGCTTTAATGAACATTAATCAATTTTGATGTTAAATTAGCAAAGCTAACCTCTTGGCAAGTTTTATATAGTCATTAATTTTCCATATTTATTATATCCAACTTGATTTTAGGTAACTATGATATTCATTATTAGATTTAAATAACCTCTCAAATTTATGTAATCTAGTGCAATCTTTACATAAACCACAACAACACAATTTTCATTATCCCCATTTTAGACATGAGGAAATTGATGCTAGAGATTAAAGAACTTAAGCAATGTCCTCTGGAACAGCAGAACTTGATGTCTCGTCCTCCCTCCCTCCCTCCCTTCCTTCCTCCCTCCCTCCCTTCTTTCCTTCCTTGCTTCCTTCCTTCCTTCCTCCCACCTTTCCTTTTTCCTCCTTTCCCCCCTCCTTCCCTTCCTTTTTCATTCCTTTCCTTCCTCCCTTCATCCCTTCCTCTGTTTATCCTTCCTTCTTATCTTTCTTCTTTCCATTATCCAAGGGTGAGATACATAAGAAGTTGTATAGGAGTTGTATACAAGAAGTGGAAAGGAATGAAACACAATAAGTAGCATCTAAATATACCAAGATTTTACTTTAATAACAATGTAGCAGAGTAGATAGCATGAAATTCCATTCAGATGGTCCTTAGTTCTTATTTCTCTCTGGCTAGCAGCATAGTACATACTTCATTAAGTTGACTTAGCCTGCTAAGCCTCAATTCCATATGTGTAAAATGAGGATACTGCCTATTTATTAGGTTGATGTTAGGAAATTCTGTATTAATATTTATATAATTCTCTCAACCAACTTCCTAGTATATCCTAAATGATCAATTAAATAAGAGGAAGAATACTGTTCCTATCCAACAGAATTGTACTCTACTTTCAACTTCTTTCAGTATTATGAAGTAGTCTGTGCTACAAATTTTTCAAAATAATAAAAATTACATGAACTACTTATATTGGCAATGTCCATGAATATGGACAAGAGGCTCTAAAAATCTATTTCCTTCTCTATATGTTAAGGACATTTTCCATATAGCTAATATTACTTTTTACTTCCCTATCTTTGAATATCACATTACCCTAAGGATCCTTAAATGGCCAGGCCCAAACAAGCCAGTTATTATTGGCCAATCATTTTAATACCCACCAATGCATCCAAACGCCTTAACCATCATAAAGCTCCTTAAAGTTTCAGAACAATCGCTAATAACACGGGGATCATTCTCACTCTTCACACTTACCATATTAGTCTCTTTTTATGGCTACTTCCTCAGGTTTTCCACTAGATGTGAGATATGGGAGCAATATAGATAATTTTATGTATTAAATACGGTAGAGCACAAGTACCCACTGATGTTTATAAATTAAGTTAATCCTTAACATACGTTGCACTACCATAACTACTTATAGTTGTTATTCTAATTAGAATTACAACAGATAGGTTCCTTTGGGAATGTCTTATTCAGAGAAGTGGTCTCAATTAAATGAATGAAATCATCTGATTACCTTGTTTTTAGGTTGGTAAAGCAGACAAAAAATAAGAATAATAATTCTTATTCCATAAGAATACTTCATACTTCAATCCCAGTTCTACAGTGCTGGGGTTGTAGTATATAAAGTAGTGAGATAGAGGGGGATTAAAGTCAGAACAATAGTTTTCAGAGGCCATCTGGCTATTTTAACTTCACTTAAGATACACTGAAACATAAAAGCGAGCAAACTTAAGCAAAAGCCAATAGAAAATTACCTGCATTAATAAAAATGAAAGACTTACTGGTGATTCTTAAATTTTCTAAGAATAATGAATCAAAATAAACATAATCAATATTTCAGTGTAGAAGAGATGTTACTAGTTTCTTAATAACTATTTTTCCTCTGGTCAGCTACTTAAAAATACCAAGTTTAAATTTTGCAACAGCTCAGATTTTAAAGCAGAACATTTTTGCATCATTTGGAGTGACAAGCAATTCCTGCTGGAGACTCCAATAAAATGGAAAACATAATGTGAAATTAGAATTAGTTCCCAACCCCCTGGTATGTTAAATATTTACTCCCATATAACACTTCCAAATGTCTCCCTTTGCACTTGGGCTTCCCACCTGTCAGAGCATTTGTTCTTCTGGGAATGCCCTGCAATTTTTTTTTTTTTTTTGCCTTCTGATTTTTTTATTACTCAAAAAAGCTTCATTTTTTACTTAGTTTTCTGACTCTGCTTGTGCCTTCAACACTTTCAGAACCATTTTGCTCCTCAAAAAGAACAGCCTGCTTAAGACTGTCCTGTACATATTTAGCACATATGGGGACACCAGATCCTCATAAGAACTCCCACAGTCAGTTTAAGCACACATCACATGCAGATTTTGGTGCTTTCCAAAACTTCTTGATGTAAAGGTAAATAATTCTATTACCAGGGGTTTGGGACAGACTCGTTTTGTTAGAGGCTGTATTGTAGGATAGCCTATGATGGCATGTTGAACCCTGGAAACTGTTCTCAGGACACAGTGCCCAGAAGTTCTGACAAGTTCATAGGTCAGTTACAACTGCTGCAGACTTCTTTAACTGAAGTTCATCTTACACACTTTGGAAGAACTCCATCAGGACCAAACCTGGGCAGGAAATTGGGAGGACTAGTCTCCCCCCCAAATTCATAGGCTTCATGCCTTTGGAAGTCTTTGCAATAGTAATGCCAAAAGGAAAAGACATACTGCCTGTGAATCTCATCAGTTTGAAATCAATAGAAATCAATATATATCCATTTAAGCTGATTGTTATGGTATCTAGTGAATTTTGCTATGTGTATCTATTCTCATCCATCTCTATAACAAAATACATAAATAGTAAGAGCACATAGAAAATGAAACAAGTAGAAAAAGGGTTGGTATTTTTTAGCTACTGGGAAACCAAATGTCTTATTAACTTAGTTTTTCATAAAAATCAAATACTGCATCATCTAAAAAAATCTTGTCTTGATGCTGCCTATAAAAGCTTTTTTTCTTATAACTATTTTACTAAGAACACTAAGAACTTTGAGCAAGCTAAAACTATTAGATTAGCTAACACTGCAGCACTTTCCTATTTGTTTAGCTATTGAACATCCTCCCATGCAATGTAGGTTTATTTAAAGTATCTCCAGCTACAAGTTCACAATGCGTTTGTTAAATACTTAAGAGACATTAATTGGGCATTGGGGATTAGTGGTACTATTCCCGATTCTCTTTACTGAAAGAGTAGTTTATTTAAAACCTAACTTTGGGTCATTAGTGATGCCATCATTTTCCCTCTATATTTTTTAAATATGTCAAACTCAAAATTCAATTCATAGCTCAGTTTGCTCATGTTTTATGTAGTAACTACAACAATTTTAAGTTAAATACAGTGCATCCACCTGCTAAATTTGGAACAGAAAATGATGGGAGAGTTCCCAGAAAAGCTGCATTAAAACTGCAAATAGAATTTGTAATTTTTCTATTCATCACCCATGGAAAGAATTTACTATGTTATTCTTCTTCCATGTAAAAATATACAATATTATACTACCTTGATTAATTATAAGAAATTAAAATTGAAAAATAAGAACGTCTCCAATAGGAAAAATACACTCCACTCTACTCACAAAAAGTGTCAATTCTACAGATATTAAGATGAGTAGGTAATAACATCTTGTCACTTACAACAATGTCTGAAATAATTTTCTGCTGGCTGTGTGTCTAGAAATCTACTTGGCATCTGATAATCATTACTACATGACGAAGGAGGCTGACAAATCAAATCCCACTTCCCTCACAGTCTGCACGTATGAATTCAGCCCAGAGAATAACTGCGTTCAAGCTAAGTCATCACACCTGAAGGAAACATGCTAAGTCATCTTTGTTGTAAAGGGATACTTATCTGCAGTCTGCACATTATATGTAGCCCTTTAAATGTATCCGTTTTTTGTGTTATTGAATTAAGCATGTTTGTGAAGTTATTCTCTCTGTAAACTATCCTGATTTAGGCAAGACTGCATCAGCTGGGAGATGAAACCAGGCATGACACACCACGACATTTTATCACAGGTCTAGTCTGACTGTCCACCTTCCACATGTGGAAGAAGGAAATGTCCTACATTGAAACGAAGTATTAACTATTGTCCAAGATTAGTGTTCTTCTCAGCTTGACTAAACTTTAGACAACTAAGCTTACACAGTTTTTATCTGACTACAGGATTGTGACTTCTCTTTTTTTAAGAGTATTTACTGTAGAAAACATGTAATTATAAGTTCTGGGCCTCCCTGGTGGCTCAAGAGGTTAAGCACTGCACTATGAAGACTCCACAGCCACTGCAGCACAAGTTTGATCCCCGGCCGGGGAGGTGACCCACATGGTGCAGCAGACCTCTCCTGTCATGCCCGTTGCTCCCCTCAGCAGTGCATCTCAGTCAATCTGCCTGTTCTGTTCCCTGCTCTGTTTCTGGTGAATTCTCTCACTGCCTGCCACATCTCTGGCCTGTACTGCAGTTCTTGTATGCATAAATAAATAAATCTTTAAAAAAATAAATTATAATTTCTTTCTCAGACCTTTCAAGATGTAAATCTTCCACAACTTTTCTTTGTCCTTCTTTTAGATCCTGGAAGCTATCTCTTCCAAATATAATTATCAAAGAAGATAATATCCATATATCCCAATTGACCAGGTAGGAATCTAATTTGAATAAGCAACAATTGGTAAACACAGAGGTCTAGTCGCATTCACTTTGCTACCCCTTCTTTTTCACTAGCTCAGTCCAGAATACAGACATCTTTGCACCATTTTTGACAGAGTTGAGTTCAGTCTCTCTCCTCTGTTTCAACTATATCTTTCTCCTCCTGATATATTCTTGAGTAAGATCATCCTAGAATATTTAATTTGGTGCAATTTTTCTTTTACAGTACTCAGTTTTTCTCAACAAGAGTGAGACAGATGCTAAAACCTAATTACAAGCAACTAGTCATTTCACTGCACAAACTGAAAAAAAAAAGAAACTTTTATTCTACAAAATAATTCAGCTCTGCTGAAACTTCTTTTGTGAGAGATATTTTTAAAGGTTGCAAGACACCTATGTTTTATGGTTTAAAGATGAGTCAGCTCAGTACTGTTCCCAGCTCTTGAACACATACAAAATAATCCCAACATTTCTTTTTGACATATGGGTCTGAGTTCTACTTGCTTCCAAATTTTTTTACCCCCTTCCCTTGCCCCTTCTCCCTTAAGATACTATTATATTCCTAAATCCTTAATGAATAATTCTGATTGATGCTTACTGAGAATGAGGGCACCAGTGAGAAAGAAGTCTGAATGAAGATACAAGAAAATAATTTGTCCATTATCTTTTTAATGATTCCCTAGTGGTGCCAATTCCCTCCAGTCCTGTAAAACCAGGCAGCAAAGATAAAAGTATATTCCTGCTGATGAAGTCTACTGTGATATGAAGAATGAATCTCATTGTGGCTGATGGCAAAAGGTTAACAAGGAAATGATTAACTTACATACAAAAGCCCCTTCCTCTTCCTGTGTCTTCAAAGATTTCTACACCGAAGGAAAATACTGCACTAGCAAGGAAGCCATTTGTGACTTTCTTGCAGATGTTTTGATATTTTGTTTTAGTTTACTAATGTCATGTTATTTCTTATTTTTATAAATCTGTAAACTTAAATTAAGAGCAAAAATATGTAGGTAACAGCTTCCATAAATGGAGAGAATGGTAACAGCAGCAATAAACTAAACAAAATAATTAGAAACACTCAAAAGTATTTTGCTATAAAATGACACATACAAATATTTGTTAATGTTAATAATTCCATTCCTTATGAGAATAAGCTCTCATTTATAAGACTTGCCTTTGAGTAATGAATGCTCTATATATCACACAGTTCCCGTAACTATTTTCTAATCATCTTGTATATCTATGTTTATAAGCAGAGTTTACAGAGACAAATTAGTTAATATCATAAAATATCCTCTATTGTCTATAGAATGAGCTAGTGTTAATTAAAAAGAGTGTGCTTCTTCCAGGACATTCATTTTTAAACCATCTCCTGGTTCACAAGTCTGCTGCCTGTGTATGTACCCTATCTCCAAATGTACAATCCCTAAAGTGGTAGGTGACTCTGATTTCTAGGTATGCAATATAATACTTGAATAAATTAACCATAATAAGATATAAAAGTTCAATCTAATTATAGGATGAGCAGATCAATGAGCTCTATTTGATGTGTAATAGTTTGAAAAACAAAGTATAAACAGAACATTATTTTGATCATGTTCTTTTTGTCCCTTTCCTCACACTCCCATTTTTGATGCACATAACTGTATGTACTTACTAATGCCAATGGACTTATTTTCCCCTATTACTTCTGAATTCTTCATTTGGATGTATTATCCAAGGCATAACTATCACATAATCTCTTAACGATTTCATGACAGATATTTTAGGTATAGATTTTATTTTCAGGTTCTGTCATTTGAAATGCTTGATATTAGATGATTGGTTTGATCTTCACTATGTCTCTGGAACTTTCACCCAAGTTCAAATCATTATTTGCGAAAGTGCTCTAAGCACTGGGACTTCGAAATGGAAAGGAAGCACGCCTAATGAGACCTCTTGGGGTTTCTGAAGCAATCAAGAATTTGGAAGAAACAAGGTAGTAAACTGATTGATGGTTCCTGTATACTGCGGTACACAACACGCCCATGAGGAACAAGTATGCATTCTTTCAAATCTGTAGGAGGCTTTCAGTTGCTATTTAAATGATATCTTATGTACCATAGCAAGCAGTCCAGGAATAGTAATTAATAAATAGCAACAATTATATGTAAATTGCATTATATAAAAGTAGATATCTTGCAGTGCTTCTGAGAATAAAGACTGATTCAGTTACCAACACTTAAATCTGATTACAGAACAGAGTTTGCTCTCGCTAAAACTAGCTTTTCTTCTACTTGATAGCATTTTATATATTTTGCCACATGCCAACCTCTATCTCCCAAAGCAGTTATGTCAGACCCTCCCCCAAAGCTCTCCTAAACAAGAATTAAATTAAAAGCCTAAAAGTCTCTGGGTAGTATATATCAGGGAATAGCAGCAGTGTTCCTCATGAATAGACAGCTCAGTGGAAAGCAGTGACTATTTTCACAATGTGTCTTGATCAATTTAGGACTTCAGGTCCTGGGAGCCGATTCATGCCCATCTGGCAGTGCTGAGACACATGCACTTAAATATCAGATGTGCAGCAGAGCTAACATTACCACACGGGAACTAGGCAGTCACTCACTGCTGATTTCCACCACTCACCAACTGGAACATATTTCCCGATTTTGCTGTCCAAAACATAGGAAGAGCAGCAAGGAAGAAGGAGACAAGATGGAAATGTAAGAGCATGCTAATAAAAGAACCAAATGACTCACAAGCAATCTGGCAAGCAGCAAGCTGGCCTATATTGTGCCTCCAGTTCAATACTCCAAAGACAAAAAGGCCTTTATCTCTCTCTAAACAGAAAATGCTTGATATAGGTTTCTACACTTGCACACATTACCATCCATGGCCCTTACCTGACCTTAGAGTACAGAAGATAGATTTAGTGTTCTGCTATATAATTCAACAGACTTTTTTTTTTCTGACAAATACCCTGGGCCCCTGCCTGGTGGTCTAGAGGTTAAACGTCTCAGCGATAGCACTGCTTCAGTCTGAGTTCGATCCCTGACCAGGGACATACTGCACATGATACAGCAAACCTCTCCTTATCTTGCCTGCTGCTCCCTCAGTGTCTTTCAGTAGATCTGCCTGTTCTGTTCTCCACTCTGGCTCTGGTGAATCATCTCACCCCCCACACCTCTGGCCTACACCCCAGGTTTTCTACACAAAAATAAAAAAAAATCTCTGTGTTCTTATATACATTTACAAAATATGTATATTTCTCTTTTTTAACTATAACTAATTATCACATCAATTATCCCTAGCATAGAATTTTATTTCAAATAGAGTAACAGTTTTAAGTCACAATATAAAGAAATATTTACTTTCTGTGTTTTTGGTAAGCACACATAAGAAAAAATAGATATTGCTTTATTGTCTTACTGTTTATGGATGTGATATTTGGTGGTGATTCTTCATCATTCACTACATGTAAGCAGTGCAGGTGGTTGTCAGGGTGAGAAGATTTAAAAGAAAGACCCCTTTCCTGGAAATTACGCAATAAAAGATTTGATAGTTTTAAAGTTACTTTATCATTCAGAGTACCCTAAATAAGTGTAAGAACACACACAGTATAAGTTCCTACATCTAAACAGTAACAAAACACAGACTGGAATAAACTTGAATGATTCACCATATAATTACAAACTTAGACTGAAAATAAAATGTGAATTTAAATGTTTTCTCAACCAAGTTTTAGATTTTTCTGAGCTAAATCTAAGTAAGTTTCCATTTCTCAATCCCTTACTTAAAATCAAGACAAAGGATTTCCTATTCATCAAAATATTTTCATGAAAACATTAGAGGAAAATATTAAATTACAAATATTCCACTAAATCTGAATCTCACACATTTCAATAAAAACACAAAAACCAAAAATGAAAAGACAAGGACATGTTGGGGACACTTGGTGCGGAGTGGGGAAGGGGAGGGCTGAGGGCAGATGGGAGCACAGAGGACTGAGGTGATGGTGCACTGGTGATATGGTGATAGGGAATACGTGGGGATTACAGTTGATGTCAAATATATATAAATTAAAGGGGAAAATAAAGAAATACAAATGTTACAATAAAAAAATACAAAAAAATAAAAATTAAAAATAAATAAAAATATTCCCTTCCTTTCCTTCCTTCCTTCCTCCCTCCCTCCCTTCCTTCCTTTCCTTTCTTTTCCTTTCCATTTTCCCTATCAAAAATATTAACTTCCTGTACTTTCCAGTTACTGTTCCAGGTACTTGAAATACATCAGTGAACAACATAATGATCTCTATTCTTGTGGAACTTATAACTCAGTCAGTAAACAGACATGTCCAGCACAAGTGTTGTGTGACCCTGAGCAAGTCACTGAATCTCTCTGTGCTTTATTTCCCTTACCTGAAAAAACTGGATATTAATAGTGTCTATATCATAGGGTTTTAATATTAAATGAGATAATATATAAAAAAGTGCATTGACAGAATAAATCCTATAAAAATATCAATTTTTTTATTATAACGTTTAATGGTACTAATGTAAATACATAGAAAGACAACTACTAGATTGAATCATAAAACCAATTTCACTGTAGAAATCATGATAATAGTAAGTAATATTCACTTAGGTGTTCCTCGAATTAACAGTTGTCTCCATGGGAAAATATAGATCAAAAGTCTAAAACCAAAACCTGGTCCATAGAAAAGATGAATAAAATAGCCAGTCTTACAAATGAAAAGGGTCATGGAGAGGAAGAAAATTCTAATAAATAGAACCAGAAATAAAAGAAGTTACAACAGACATGTCAGAAATACAGAGAATCACAGAGAGAACTGAAAAGCTCCTGCACGGTGAAAGAAATGATAAATAAAACAAAGATATATTACCAAATTGGAGAAAATATCTGAACATCATACATCTGACAAGGGGCTAATGTCCAAATTCTAAAAAGAATACATAAAACTCAAAATTAAGAAAAAACTTTAAGAAATGGTGAGAAGATCTAAATAGGCACTTCTCAAATAAATAAGAACTACAGAGATCCAAAAGGCACATGAACAGATTCTCATCATCATTTATCATCAGGGAAATGCAAATCAAAACCACAATGAGATACCACCTATAGGAATGGCCCATGTCAAAAAGAATAGGATATAGACAGGTGAAGCTACAGAGGAAAAGATATCCTCATACACTATCATTAAAAATTTAGTCTCATCCAGCTTCTATGGAAAATATGAGGGTATCTTAAAATATTAAAAATAGATCTACATAAGATCCAGCGATCCCTCCTTTAGGTCCATACCCAAAGAGTATAAAAAAACACTAATTCGAAAGGATGTATGCACCCTTATGTTCATTGTAGCTCTAGTCACAATAGCCAAATTATGGACACAACTGAGTGTTCAAGGATAGATGAGCAGATAAAGAAGACACAGTAGGGCCTCCCTGGTGGCGCAGTGGGTTAAGCAACGCACTATGAAGCAAACCGCAGCCACTGCAGCACGAGTTCGATCCCTGCTGCCGGCCAGAGGGGGGACCCACATGGCGAAGCAGACCTCTCCTGCTGGGCCCGCTGCTCCCCTCAGCAGTGTACTTCCGTTGATCTGCCTGTTCTGCTCCCTGCTCTCTGTGGTGAATCCTCTCACCCCCCCACCTCTGGCCTGTACCCCAGTGCTTGTATGCATAAATAAATAAATCTTTAAAAAAAAAAAAAGACACAGTATATATACACAACAAAATAGCATTCATTTATAAAAAGAAAATGAAAACTCGCTATTTGCAACAACTTGGATATAACTGGAGGGTTATTCAAAATCAGTCAGGAGAAAGACAAATATCAAATGATTTCTCTCAGATATGGAGTGTAAAGAAATAAAGCAAGTAACACAAAAATACCAAGTCAAACAAAACTTTGAAGTCAGACTGCAGAAGTGAGGATACAAGAATAAGAGAGGATGGGAGATGGGAGCAAAGGGGCCAGGGGACCCAAAGAAATCTAGTGGTGATCATTAGTGGTTTCATGGCAGGTGCAGTCTGATAACATATACAGTGTTATCTCAATAAACACAACTACAATAAGTAAATGAGTTAAACTGTTAAAAAAAAAAAAACTTGACAAATGTGAATAACAAGCCTATCTAAGTGGATAAAATGAAATAAAATAATTTATCATCTGATTTATTTAGTGTACCCAGTATTTCTATTTGCTCATAAAGCACCTTATACACATTGAAGTTTCATAACCCATATTAAAATATTAATTATCTAAATTTTCCAGTATTTTTAAATTAAAGTTTATTTGCTATTTGCTTTCTGAATAATACACATCTATTCATCCTTAAACCTTAAATCATCTGGCAGAGTGCCTAGTACAATGATAAATTTTTATAGAGGTAAAATTAATATAATTTAATATACAACAACAAACAACACTTTCAAAAGTGTAGAGATGGTATGAGTGAACCAGTGCAAGTATAAAATAGACATGATGGAGGCATTATGATAACTACCTCTCAGTATTTGAGAGATTATCATAGAGAAGACGGCACAGACCATTTTTTTTTATTCCAATAGTACATACTGAGTTAATGACTAGTATTTATAGGGACACAGGTAAGAATCTTATATCAAGAGAAGTTAAGAAATCCCTAAAAATGGAAGTTATAAAAGTCATGTATTGATTTTGAGTTTCAGGCCTTGATATTTTCAAATATATATATTGATAGTCATTTACCGTAGGAGGAAATCAACAGTTCATTTATTCAGTAATGTTTTGTAGGAAGAGTGCTATGCTCTAAGAACCCAGAACCCACAGAATGGAATTGTGCTCAAAAAATCTGTCAATTAATGAAAATGCAAACAACTAAATAGGCTGCAATAATCATATGTGACCAGTACTGCAGTGCACAAGAATAAGAGAACATAGTAAAGATAAAATCTTCTTGGGAGGTCAGAGTAAAGTTCCTTTCCATGAGAATATAATTAAGAAAATTGAAGTAGGCCATCTTCAAATTCCTTGCAACATTGTCTTGTCTGGTATCATTCACTGAATCATAAGAGTACTAGAAGTTAGACTACTTACCTTGAAAGTCAGTCAGAGGCTTCAAATTTTTTACATGAATCAGTCTTTATAACATATAACTGTCACTCCTTTTTCTGCCACACTGAGAAATTCAACTACTTCCATTGTCTTTAATTATATTGATTGGCATGTGACAGACAATATTCTGACTGTAACTTTTTGTTTGCACTTTCTAACATGTATTATCTCTGAAAACATAGCAAAAATTAGGACTCTGCAATTATGTTAAAATAAAGTTATATATGGTATTATAAAAGCAAATAATTTAATTAAATGACACTCTAATGATAGTTCTGACATGAGGCAAGCGATGATAAATATATTAAATATGTTCTATTTCCTATTCTTGGGTGCTTTTGGTATTAGTGGTAGTCATTTGTTTTTAATGAGGTATATGAAATATGATATATTCTAATTTCTATTTCTAAAATACTTAACTACAAATCAACATTAGACTCTTTAAAAATATATAAAATGTTAAGAACTATCCTCTGCACCCTTTCACAATTCTAAATTATAAAAACTGATTTCAACAAAAAATTAATATTAATAAAAACCTGAGACATACATATGCTTGATAAACAAATAAATATGTAAATAAACATATAGGGAGGCAGATGAAGGACAACTGAAATTGTATCAATTTAAGGAAAAATTCAATTTATAAATATTATACAATCCACTGAATAAGCATATGCTAGGATTTTATTTTTATTTGATTTGATTAGATAATATATTTAAAATAAAAAATTTCCCTCTATAACATGAAGAACTTTATTAAGATGCAGTTGCTGGCCTCCCCTGGTGGCGCAGTGGGTTAAGCAACACACTATGAAGCAAACCACAGCCACTGCAGAGTTCGATCCCTGCTGCTGGCCAGGGGGGGACACCCACATGGTGCGGCAGACCTCTCCTGTTGTGCCCGCTGCTCCCCTCAGCAGTGTACTTATGTTGATCTGCCTGTTCTGCTCCCTGCTCTCTGTGGTGAATCCTCTCACCCCCCACACCTCTGGCCTGTACCCCAGAGCTTGTATGCATAAATTAAAAAAAATATATATTTAAAAAAAAAAAAGATGCAGTTGCTATATTATTCTTTACACATCCTTAGATTAATACAGTATATAAACTGTAGTTCCTTGAGATTTGTCACTCTCAAAATTGCAAAAATATTTTAGCATACCAATAAGAAAGATGAATATTCTAATGTAGTCATTAACTGCACTTTCAGATATGTCTGACATACTCCTCCACAAAACTGCAAGATGAAAAACCTGGCAATTCTTTAAAATATCAAGAACAGTCTTGGGTACAGGATACAAACACTCAATAAAGAGTGTTTTATTTTTATCTCTTGTTATTTTGATCTCTTGTTAATTATGGCTTCACTTTCATGAGAAACATGGAAAGTTCTATCACAGGCTCTGCTCCTCATGGTGCACAGGTATTTTTAACTCCTGTCTTTTATTTTTTCAGATCTGTATTCTGACTCCTAGCATTGTCCTGCTTTTTGTAAGCAATTACTATGTATCCAGGGGCAATGTAGCCAACTGCTGCAGAAAGGGGAGGAAGCCTGAGAGGCATCAACAAAACCCAGCAAAAGTTAGAAGAGTTATGCATTAAAAAAATCAAACACATTCACTACTGTGATGCAAGACAACAAGGAAAGAAAAAAGTAAAATTCCAGAAATGAATGTGACTGTAGGAAGAGAGATGCAAGAAATGACAAAGGAAAGGAAAAAATGGAAAATTCCAGAACGAGAGTAACTAATGAAAGAAAAAGTGAAAAGTGAAGAAACTGGAATAAAAGAGTCATGCATATACTAAATTGAGCATGAATAATTAAAAACACTAATAAGACAAAGCATGTTTCACAATAAATATTTAAAATTTAAAAACAATTATATGTGAACTCTATAATCATACTAAACAAAGTGCAGAATAATTGTTCTGCATTTCTTTACTTTTTGTTAAAGTCCAATAATAATGTAAAATAAGTAAATGATAGAATATTAAACATATAATATGATGCATATAAATATATATAAAATAAATTGAGCTATGACAAATATTTTTTCTAGAGTTTGGAAGCGGTTAAGAAAAAGAAAAAATATACACTTACATAGATTAGCATTGCCTCTTTTTTGTTATGTGACAAAAGTAATTCTTTTTTTCAGCATAACTTATAGTAGTGAAATAACATCTGTTTGCAAAGTGCCTACACTATTTACATTGGGTCCCAGCAACACAAACTTAAGAAATTTCAGTTCTCTAAATAAATCGTAGCATAAAATTTGGCAAACAAGGAAATAAAAATGAAAATAATATATAAAAGGAAAATTCTAAAGATTGTCTTTCTATACAGGCTAATAAATATCAATCTCATACTTGACACCTTTATCCTTTCTCCATGATGTATTAAAAATTTCATTTTGTAAAACAAAATATATTCATGACTTTTTAATAAAATTTACCAAAACTATAAAAAGACTAATCTGGAAAATCAAATTATTCTTTTTTATTTCTGTTTTCAGAATTATTGGATTAATCTTTAAAATTAGTTCAAAATTATCAGGAGTCAAAAAAAGTTAAAGTAAATTTGGACTAACTTCCTCCCAAGGATTATATTGTTGTTGTTAACATTTATTAAAACATTTAAATAGATCTATATCTTTACATTGAGCTTAATCTGTCAAGTATTACTGAGCTAACAAAAGGAAAAGAGGGGCTTCCCTGGTGGTGCAAGGGGTTAAGGTGCAGCATGATGAGAAGCCATCCACGGCCACCACAGCATGAAGATCCCCGGCCTGGGAGGGGACCCACATGGCACAGCAGACCTCTCCTGCCCCACCTGCTGCTCCCCTCAGCATTGTGTTTCAGTCAATCTGACTCTTCTGCTCTCCACTCTGTCTATGGTGACTCCTCTCACCCCCACTCCCACCCCACACTTCTGGTCTGTACTCCAGTTCTTGTATGCATAAATAAATATTTAAAAAATAAAGGAAAAGATACTAAAGTTGGAATATTCTAAATTGTTTCTCATTTTTAAAGCAAATTATCTAATATAATAAGCTATCTCCCCACAAAGATACAGATTGGTAGATGATAGTAAGAATAGCCATACATATGCACACACAAACATACACACAAACACACAAACATATAATAACAGAAATCCCAGCATACTTATAGGTCGGACTATACTCATTAAATATGAAATAAACATTATTGTAATAATAACAACCATTATTGTAATATATAATATACATATCATGTATAGATATATAATTAATATTATATAGTGTGAAAAAGAAATGTTTCTACCAAATTTTATATTTTTTCTTATAAAATTATAATCAGGCATGATGAGGAAGTTCTAGGCACTCAACTTACATTCAATTAAGTCAAAATACTGGATAAATTTATATACATTAAATCCCTTCCTTTGAACAACATTAAGTTCATTTGTTGTTCATCTCTTTAGCACAGTTTATCTGTAGAGTAATAGTTAATAAAGGTATGTCCTTTTACCTGATTTATACTCTATCCCTCCTTGCATTACTATCATATGTAACATCATGTCATCCCCATTGGACATAGTCTGTAAAGATCCCAACATTTCCTGGTAAAAAAATATATTAGCAAGCTCATTAAATTACATCTAATTTACCTTAGCTTGTGAAAGTCATCTGACCCAATAATGCAACTTAAAATAGCCTCCTATAACTTCTTTTTCTAAGTACCATGTTCATCTGCTCTCCATATACAGAACAAAAGAGACAGGCAGAAAACATTGTTGCTTGCTTTGAGAAGCTTCTTGGACATTCTAAGATGAATTTATGTAACTCTTAGAGCCTCACATCTTGAGAGTTCTAAGTAATACAAAATTTATATATCAAACAAGGAAACAAAGTTTTTGTCTTTATTATATCTATTCCCTAAATCACAGTGGTTATAACCAGTCTCAAGATAACAAGCATACAACTTTTTCTTTTTCTTTCCTTTATTTCATACAAAAAGAGGCTACTGTGTAATCCAGAGTCAATCAAGGTTAGTTGACCTTTAATGAAGACACATTGCCAGATGCCTGCCAGGAATGAGAGAGGACAAATTTAATACCCAGTTTATTTTAGAATCTTGAAACCCATAGAGCTTACTTGAAGTCTAACTTAAGCCCCCAAACATTTTTTCAAATATGTGTTTCAAATCCCTCAGATTTCAAATGGTCTATTTGAATAAAACTGGAGAAATACTTATGTCTACCTTGAAGTACACAGGTGAATTTTTATCTGAAATTATACATAAGATTTACAGTAACCTTGTAAGGCACTCAGAACAGGAACTTCCATTTTAAAAATTGAAAATATGAAGTTCAGAAAGGTTAAGTAGACACACATATGTATACACATACACACATATAAAATCAGTACTAATTGTTTCTCCTCTGTATTAATCTCCTCACTGAGCTTAAGGTCTATGGGAGGAGTCAATCATTTAACTAATTTCTTAAGCAAATAATTATGCTTATGAGATTGCAATGACGTGGAAGTTCAGACCGTAGTTAAGTAAAGCTAGCAAGGGGGACCTTAGCTGTAATGGTGCCTTTAGGGAAGACTTCCTATTTAAATGGCTTCTGAATTGATTGATAAAGGCTAGAATTATCCAATGAAGGAAAATGTTATGGAGAAATCACTCTGAAATAGAAAGACCATGATATGCCATTGTAATAGAACAGAGAGCAGATGCAATATGGTGCTATAGGAGTGGTGAGAACACAGAACATGTAATACAGAATTTTGTGGATTGTGCAGGACTGTGATCTTAATTCTAATGCCAGTAAGATGTCAAACAGTTTTAGCCAGTAAAATTTGCACGATAATTTTGCATTTTAAAAGTATCACTGTGGTTATAATGTGTGATACAAGGATCCCTTTTATTGTATTTTATTTTATTGTATTTAATTTATTGTAGTAGTCTAAACAAATAGTATTTTCTTGAGTTTCACTGACATTAGAGAATGGGACAGATCTGATACAGATAAGGGAAAATCTGAGAAAAACAATGACCATTTGGATGAAGAACATATTAAAATGACCCTAAATTTTTATAATTGTGTAACAGGAATAGTTCTAAATGAAAATTTCCTATTCATTTAGAATGTTAGATATTATAAAAGAGGAAAAATTGGTGAGTGGGAGGAATCCAGAGTGGATACTGGAATATGCTGATGTTGGTTGCCTTGTAACCTTCAACACTTGAGTAAACAAAGTTGAAATTAGAGAAGTGTAGACTAGAAATATAAATGTGAGGTCAGCGGCAAGCATCTAGACAGTACAAACCTGCTTGGTCATCTGTGTGGAGAATATGAAGGACAAGTGTTTAAAGTCAGTCACAAGATTAAACAAAGCAAGCTCAGAAGCAGAAACCAGCAGAGGCTAAAGGAAATACAGATGTGTATTTATAAGAGTATTGCAAACCAATGGAAGAAACAGTTCAAACCAAGGAAAGAAGGAAATGTTCCATATCCATTATGGAAAGCCAAGGCCTATTAAAAACCAAAGGAAGAAACTGTGCAAACGAAGGGAAGAAAGAAATATTTGACATCCATTATGGAATGCCAAAAATCTATTGGGATCATCTCTTCCTATTCAGTGCACATTCTGCCAAAGGAAAAAAAAAATCCACAAATGATTCACATAAGAATACAAATAGAATCAGAATGTAATTAAAGACTCAATTATATCAACTTTATACAGTTTTTGAGCTATTATACATTGCAACTACATTAGCAAAAATTGGCAAGGTTGTAAGAAAACTAAAGACAATATTAAATGTATTAATATTTGCTAAAATAATGCAATAATTTTAAAAGACAACTTTCATAATACATATAAAAAATCTGAGAATGTATTATATGGCACAATAGTACCACTGCTGCATGAAAATAATTTAGAAACCCCTAAACAGCAGTACATAGAAATCATTTTCTTGAAGACCGATGTTTACAGCAAGTAATAATGTATGTAGTGCTGTTATATTCGTTTTTCTGATGAACAAGATGAGGCACAGAAAGGTTAAATAACTGTCTTAAAATTGCATATTAGTAAGTGCTAAAGATTAGAAAATGAGTAGTTTGAACTGAGAGCCTGCACTCTGTAACATTAAATTATTATCTTCTGATTTTTTTCAATTTCCATACCCTTGCATTTAGTGATATACCTTTTATTTTCTCTATTTGTCCTATATCAGACTCATCTTTTTCACCCAGTGTGAGGAACATAGTAAGTTGCTGGACAGTATTACTGAATAACCAAATGAATGAAACTTAATGAATAAATGAGAAGAATCCAAAAGTTTATTATTTAAGAATCCCCTCACTGCTTCTAACTGCTCTTTCCCTACTGCCACTGCCACTACTGCCACACCCCATGACATCTTTCAAAATTCACCAAGCAGTTTTCTTTGCATCATTCAGTTCTCTAAAAGTCTCATATTCTATTAACTCTAAACACTTATTGGGCATTTTTTAAAAAGACATTGCACTAGATCCAGTGGAAATCAAGATGAATTCACTATGATCTTAAATTTGGAGAGCTCACAACCCTCATAGAAGGCAAACATGAAAACATGCCATTTGTGTGTATGAGTATGACATATATAATGTTATCTACAACCATGTAATAGAGTTGGTACCACAATAAAATTATGCACAGGATGCATGAGAAGTGAAAAGGAAGATTACTTAAACCAATTTGGTGGTATGAGGACATTACGGTGATACTTAAATATTGAAGCATCATTATATACTAACCAACTGACTGTTAGAAATAGCAAAGACATTCCAAGACAGGAGAAATGGTATAGTATATGGAAATGATGTATGTGTATGTACACATGTGTGTGTGTGCACATCTTTAGGGCGGAGCAAGGAAGATAGATGTTCTAAGAATACTGTAAAAGCAAGTAATTATTATTAGTATCAATTTTCCTATGATCTATCAAAGTGTATAGTACTAGTCAGTGAATTTCTTACTATAAATACATTAACACACTTATTACTCAGAACTCAAATTATCAGATTTTAGATGGACATAAATTACAACAATTTAGTAAAACCTCTTTTGATGACCTTCATTCCATGCCACACACCTGAATTCACTCTAAAAGTTTTTTCTTCTTTCAAAAAGATAAATATTTTCATGTTAGTTCCCTACCTAAACATTTTAACCCATTCCCCTTCTAAATTATTCATTGACCTTATCAGTTAATCTCTTAAATTAATATGAATTAATAACTGTGTTATCTTTTTAAAAGGGCATTTTTCATTTCTAATAGAGACCTTTGGTGTTTCAGTTCAATATTAATCCTGTACATGAGCTTATCCCTGTGTAGACTATAAAATACTTTTACATATAATCTCAGTTGATAGAATAGTCCTGTGATAAAGGCAAGGTAACTATTATTATGTCATTTATTAAAATGAAGGTAATGAGCTTCAAAAGTTAATTGACTTATTTGAAGTCACAGAGTCCTTGATACAACCAACACTAAAACTCATTTTATCCCTTTATGTTTTAGTGGGGACAATTTTATACCTGCCACTCTACATCTAAAATTGGGATTTATGAGTCTGCTTCTGGAACAATCTAAAGATCTATGTATTCAAGAGTCCTCTGGTCACTTCTTCACATTACATTAAATAAGCAGCCTCCTTGTCAAGATACACTGGTTGTACTTATGTTCACTCTCTGTCTTTGTCTCAGAGAGGTGTCATGTAAATTGACATTTAAGAGTCTTATTAACAATCACCCTATTTAGAAAGAACTACTCATTTACTCTCTGACAATTTTAACCTTAAAAACCAAACCTGTTTGCAAAGAAATAGTGTAAGTTTTGATTGCACCAACAGCCTTGTTATTTTTATTTATGGATTGAAGTTGAGGTTGTATTTTTGTAAGATTTTTTTTCCCCTTAACTAATTTTGTTCTAGTCTTTCACTGACTATGACTTAACCCTGTAAGGCAAAGCCTGGGAAGTGTTTTTGTATTAGTGGTACCTAGTCAGTCAACAAGACTGGCCCACTGGCATTGGTGGGCTCTGCAATATGACTAGCAAGAATACTTCATTACCAAGGTCTCCCTGATGGCGCAGTGGGTTAAGCAACGCACTATGAAGCAAACCACAGCCACTGCAGCACGAGTTTGATCCCTGCCGCCGGCCAGGGAGGGGACCCACATGGCTTAGCAGATCTCTCCTGCCTCGCCCGCTGCTCTCCTTGGTAGTGTGTTCCAGTCAGTCTGAATGTTCTGTTCCTGGCTCTGTCTCTGGTGAATCATCTCACCTCCTGTGACTCTGGCCTGTACCCCAGATCCTATATGCATAAATAAAATCTCTGAAAAAAAAAGATTATTTAAAAAAAAAAAAGAATACTTCATTACCCATTTCTCCCTTTCTAGAAAGCAGTTTCACTTAAAGTGGCTTGTTCTCATTACTTTATATGACCAGTATATTCATTAACTTTGACCCTCTATTCTCCCAACCTTTTCTTCTACTTTATTTTGTTTCACTTAGTTACATTACCATTGTCAACCCAAGTCACAAAACCTAGTTGTCGTGCCTATTTCTCGTCTCTCTTCCCTAATTTTAATTCTTCCTCAACTGCATTTCTCAACTCCTTTTCCTAGTGTGATTTCAGTTCAGAACCTCAACTTTCCTACCAGAATTACTCTAACAACCTAAAATTGGCTGTCTGAGTCATATTCCCCCTCCCATTAATTTCTCTGTTTTGCCATCTCAATTATTTTTGATAGCACTGATCTTTTCATGCACTTTTCTTCGTTAAGAAGCCTTTGATAGTTTCCCATTTTGAGTAGGATAATGTGAAACTCTTTATAAATTTGTGTTATTGTTACTGCTGCTGCTGTTACACTCTGACCCCAATCACATCTCTAACAACGTGTGTGTTTGTATCAAATAAACACACTCCCATATTAAGGAAAATTTTCTGATTTAAGCATGAATCTATGAGAACTTAGACGAAATTAGAAGGCTATTGCTAAACTATGTTTTCAGAGATATACTTCATCTTCCCTTCTTGACAGATGTTATCCCATCTTAAATTGTTCAGAGATGTATGTATTCAGTGTTAGTAATAGATACAACCAGATTAGTCTTCCCTTTAGCAAATGACTTGGTGTGTTTAATTGTAAAACAAAATGAAATAGGTTTCCTTTTTTACTTTCAGAAACTTTCACACATAGCATGCATTTTGAAATTCCAAGGGGAGGATATAGAATGCATCCTTCCCAAGCATTTGCTGGTATGGAGTACATTGTTGCCAGAACTAGCTTTCCTAACATCTCTCAAACCCATAACAGGATTTGGAAGATGGTGCTTTACACATTACCAATTAAGATTCAAATCATCTCTTAAAAAGTAAAATTGGCTGGAGAAAATAAATGAAGTAATAAAGCAGAACATTCAGAAAGAAAGTTGGGATTCTGAGATGTGTTGAATGAGAAATGAGGAGGGACAAATTAGGTTGAGAAGGGATAAGACACCTAATTACTAGTCTAGGGAACAGAAAAAAGAACTAAGGCACTTAAACTCAAAATTCATTGACTTGTCATAGATTCCTGGAGAATTTATCTGAAATGTACTAAGTATTAATAAATTATTACTTAGAATAGATGAATATATATACATATGTGTGAATACATATATATACCTCAAATACTGACTTTTCCTCCTTATGTAGATAGAAGTCTTGACATTACCAAGATGTAAACATTAAGCATGGATATGGGAACTATAGTATTTTAAATTACTCTCACAATCTATAAGATTATAACAGCTCATAAGAATTAGTCATTAATATGGTAAATATAAATTCATACTTTTTGTCCAGCTCACTTTTTAATTTTGCTTTCTAATGTTAATATCATTTAAATCAATAAATAAATAGTTTTAAATAAATAGTATTTTTAAATTCAGCATGTCTGAGAAATTTGGTTAGACATGAGTACTATAGAAACTTACCTCAGAGCATTCTAAGTTTTTGCATTTCCAACTTAATTCCAAAGAGGAAAAAAGTGTATATTGGGCAGTACATTTCTTGAAAACAGAGTGAAAATAAAAACAGAAAACAAAATTTGGAGCATGAAATTTAATTTAGGGGCAGTAGTGACAAACCTGGATTCAACATAAAAGCAGAATAAACTAAAAGACCAAGCATCATCATTAAAGAGTAGTTCAAGAACAAAGTATGCCGAACTCTCTACTTTCAAGGAACTTGAATAGTTTTTGGCAATTTCAGGTTTTACTGTTCAGGAAAACTCAGTGCTCATTATTTTCTACTTCATTGCTTCTATGTGGGAAGAATTTAGGTCAGAGTTGAGACTGAGTTACTCCTGGTAACTGTCAACAAATAAATCTCTGCCCCATATTTCACTCTTTATGAAAAATAAATGAGTGTAGGGCAAGAAAATTGACAATCTTATGGAGACAAGAATCTGTTAGCACCTGTATTTGCATTTTAAAATTACTTTTGAAGAAACGATAATGGACTTTCTACATTCTTCCCAAGACACTAAGAAGGCATTACAGGGTGGCCCATATTTGCTTTTCCATGTCCCTAATAACTGTAACTATCTGTGCCTTTCCTTCTTGACTCCTTTATAGAGGAACTCAATCCCTAGGGTAGCAAACAAACTCTAACAGAAAACGTTTCTTTTAAGGACCACTCTAAAAAAAAATGAACCTTTAATCTCTGCATTGTCTTCTGTTCTCAAAAAAGAGCATTTGTTTAAAACAGTCTGCAGTATAATCACAAGGATCTTATGTTTATATCATTCTTGACATCACAAAGGGTAACATCATAAATAATGTTTCATTTTCTGCTTCTACTGGCTATATTTGTCTCTGCATAGCTCATGACAATTTCCCTAACTTGGTTAAAGTCACATTTATTTGCATCAGATAAAATCATTGGAAAATTAAAAAATATGTTCTGCAAGAATTTCAAGGCACAAAGACAGAAGGAAGGACCTCGAAGTCAGCCAGCACTGTGAACTTCAGGGTGTTAAAACATGTTCAATTTGTCTCAGGTTCAGTACAAATCTACACGTCTGATGAGGAAGAAAGAGATTCAGAGCTCATGTGCTTCTCAGATTGTGTGAAATCTGAAAATGGGCTTTCTCTGTCTTACTCATAGTGCCCTTCATGCTTCACTGGCCTGCCCCTACTTCCTCCTCAAATTGCCTAAAAAATATGTTTGTCACATTCAAACTGCTGCTGTCCCTGTGTTTCAAAGTTTGGGGAAGACCATTATCTTCAGATTCTCTCTGAGTGTCCTTTGTACCAGTAAAAGACTGATCATTTTTAAAGCAGATTCCTTGAGTTTCTGTGACATACCTATGATGTGGTGAGAACTGCTATCTTATTTCTTCTCTATTTTGAATCAAATTTTCTATGCTTAGAGTGCATGTCCACAAAACAAAAAGTTGCTGGTGGTTTGTTCAACATCAAGGAAAGAACTTCAAGGCCTCCCTGGTGGTGCAAGGGGTTCAACACCACACTGTGAAGCATCTGAGGCACTGCAGTGTGAGTTAGATCCCAGCCAGGCCAGGGAGGGGACCCAAATGTCGTGACAGACCTCTCCTGCCTCACCGCTGCTCCCCTCAGCAATGTACTTCAGTCAGTCTGCTTCTTCTGTTCCCCACACTGTCTCTGGTGGATCCTCTTATCCCCCCACACACACCTCTAGTCTATACCGCAGATGCAAAACTAATAAAGTTTAGTAACATTTGGTCTACTGAATGCCAGTCCTGTGCAGAAAATTATGAAAATATGTAAAATATAAGTTAAAATAAGACTCTAATAGCCATATGGTATGGATCATTCAGATATAACAAACTCAGTTTTCTTGGTAGTGGCCAGATTTCCTAGGGTAAGTTTAGGAAAAATTAAAATAGCATTTCCATTTTGTTAACAAGAACCTGGAAAGGGTGGTGATCTCACAAATGAGTCAGTTGCACAGCAGATGTACCATGTTCTTCTGCTCGACATCTAACTCAAGGATAATAGGTAAAACATTTTTGAAATACCTGAGTTCCATCTATTATTATCTACTCAAGGAAAGGGGAGAGGCAAGCCCAGTTTTCCCTTGGTGATTGTGAGCTGAAGATGAGAAAGTTGATGAAAATAACAAAGAAGGCATGCACTTCCTGATCCCTCCTCTAGCAATAAAGTTGTGAAGATGGAGGCAGTGTTTAACAGGTTAAAAAGAATGGCATGGAATAAAGGGCCCTGTGCTGCTTTCCACTTATAACAATAAGGGAAACAAGTTTCATAGAGCATTATTGGCAGGATTGTGTGTCTTGAGGTTAAGGAGGGCGTGGAAATCACATCAATGTGAGATAATCAACCAGTATCTAAAGTCTGCATGGAAGATTAAAGGTTGGAGATCAAAGAGAAATTACAGCATCATTTCATTGGAATTGAGGAGGAGACAAGTCAGAAGGAAGGACCCTTGACTAACCTCATAACTAGAAGGCAACACTTCCATGTGATAGTCAGAGATGTTAGCAGAACACTCAGCATGAGGTAAGCCAGAAAACCAAGCAAAACCTTGCAGACTTAATGAAATGTGTGCTGCCTTCCTTGCTGTCAGGTCACATAGTTCCTTAACATAAACATCACTTTGGAGGAAGCAGGGAAGAGGAAATCTAGAAGAATACATTATTTTAAAAAAAGAAACAAAAACCATAAAACACTGAATTTAGTTTCATAAGTGTGTCTGTTTCTATCTATCTATCTATCTATCTATCTATCTATCTATCTATCTATCTATCTATCTATCTATCATCTATCTGCTTTTCTTTAACATTGCTAAACTGAAAGATCACATTGAAATTGTATGTCAGAAAGTAACTCAAATAATATGAGATCATAATGCATGATAACATACATAAGCAAATATTTTTTTCCTAATAATAGTATTTCTTGAATTCTTCAAGGAAACTATGTCACATGAGACTTTTGCAGCTTTAATTTCATGCTTTCAAGAAACTAACAAGCTAAAAATAAAAGTGAATTGAATAAGTCATTGAAGAAATAACTTCAATGTTCACTTGACAGAATAGAGCAGGAAAAGAAGGAATAATCTCCATGTTGCTTTATAAATGCCGTATGCAACTGTTGCATAATTAAAACCATGGTGGTGCAATGGGTTAAGCACAGCACTATGCAGCCACTGCAGCAGGGGTCCGATCCCTGCTGAGCTGCCGGCCAAGGAGCGAACCCACATGGCCCAGCAGACATCTCCTTTCTCAACTGCTGCTTCCCTCAACAGTGTATTTCAGTAGATCCACCTGTTATGATCCCCAATCTGTCTTTGGTGAATCCTCTCACCCCCCATGCCTCTTTACCCCAGTTCTTATATGCATAAATAAATCTTTAAAAATAAAACATTTTATATAAAATTACTCGTTTGTTATGAAGTCAGGACTCAAATTAACAGATCATTTCTCAAAGATCTCTCCTTGTTGAGAAAAATAGCTGTTAAGTATATCGCCAGCTTTAAACAAGTGGTCCGACTTAAGGAAAGAGAATCTCGAAAATTAAAGTTAGGAGGTAACTTACTTGAAAGACTCAGTAATAAAATGAGAATTGATTAACTGAACATTAAATGGAGGAGATGTGCTTTCTATATGTACAATTCTGTAATTTTCAATCAAATCATATATAAAATAAAGTATCATAACTAATACACTGATTTAAAGCATATGACAATATTTTATATTTAATCGTCTACTCTGTAAATACAACACAATGGGAAAAAGAAGCTTATTTTATGATCTGTAGGTATTTCGACTAGGAATGATACTTTGTTATTCCACATCTTTAGTCCTGAATTAACACAAGTCATTCAGATAAAAATTAAAAATTTCAAATTTAATAATAATAAAATAAAATAGCACAGAACTCTCACCTGACATTTTACTGATCATAATCCCTTCTAACTCCATCCATGTTTCTACAAATGACTCTAGTTTATCTTTTTTGATTGATGAATTCATCAATGTATTCCATCTTTGTGATCCAATCATCTGTTTTTGGGCATTTAGGTTGTTTTCAGGTCTTACCAATTATAAACCATGCTGCAATAAACACAGGGGCACAGGTATTCTTTTGGATTGGTGTTTTTCTGTCCTTTAACTTTTAGGAGGAATATAGAGGGAAAAAATAGGGCTCAAGGAAAAGAACAATAACAATCAAAACACACACACATACACACACAAGAACAAAAAGACAAAGATAAATCAAAGGCACTTTGGGGCAGGGTTAGAGAGGGACTGGGATGAAGGCAGAAAGAGCACAAGGGTTGAGGTGACAGTGCACTGGTGAAATGTGAAATGGTGGTGGGAATTCCATGGGAACTATAACTGATATCAAATATATATTAATTAATTAATCAATCAATTAAAAAATAAAATAGCACAGAACTGTGAAATACAAGTGGAGAAATTAGTTTCCTCTTGCGTGTGTCAAGGAATGTAAGCCATTCTAGACAATATTATTACAAAGTCAATCATGAGACCTCCCTGATGGCCTAGGTGTTATATGTCAGTGCTAACACTGCTGTGGCCTGACTGTGATCCCCTGCCAGGTAGCTAACCCACATGTGGCACAGCAGACCTCTTCTGTTTCATCCACTGCTCATCTTACCAACGTATTTCAGTAGATCTGCCTGTTTTGCTCCCTACTCTGTCTCTGCTGAATCCTCTCGCCGACCCCCCTGCACTGCTGTCCTAAACCCCAGTTCTTCTATGTTAAAAAAGGAAGTAGTTCATAATTATGCTTTTAATGTACTAAACTTTGTTCTGTTCTTGCTGGACCCAGACTAGAATCAAATTTCACAATAATTAAATGCAAAATACTTCAGAAAAAAATGTTTCCTTCCTATTAAGTATATATGGGTATATATATTTTTAAATTAGAAGCTCTCAGTCTTATTAATTTCATGTCTCTTCTTTAACCAAGGTTAATATGACTCTCTTAAAATGAAAGATACTTAAATTTAAACCCTAAATGAACTATCAGCTATATCTTACAAATAAATTCATATATATAAAAGTTAAAAACCACTAAAACAGACTATAAAGGTTTCATTTACAAAGCAACCTTACTCTTTGGAATTTTCACTTTTACAACACAAGCTATTCTCAGGCATTGCTCTGTGTCTCTTCTGAGCTAATTTCAGAAACAATCAGCTGCTAGCAGTCCCTCCGTGTGCCTGCAAATATCTGTAGGTGTGAAAATGTCATAAACAAAAGAAAAGGTTCCTATATTAAGCCCACACCTCACTGTGAAATGAATTAGATCAGAAGATGAAAATCAAAATTTTCATTAAGTACTTTTTGCTGTCAGGTTATTGAAACATTTATTGTTTTTGAAGCAAAAAATTTCAAATAAACAAAAGAGGTCCAAAATCTGAAGTTATTGTAGATTTTTGTTGGTGTTTGTGTTTTTGTTGGAACCAACAAAAATCATCCAGCTTGCTTCTTTATTAACTGAAAAGCAAAAGAATGGAAAAGAAAAAACCCACCTTTTAGAAAGGAATCCCCCTCCCCTCTTACACTGAAAATTAAAATAACCAATAGAGCACAATTACATTGAAAATTAAAATAAGCAGTAGAGTACAATCAGTGCATGTGTATTTTTCTCCTCATGTTTATCCTTGTCAGCTGATGCTAAGAGTTTTGGTAACTATTTCATTGTCTTTAAAAAGGGCAATTTAAGAACAAAGGAAAATTTGAGAGTTTCTTTTCCAATTTATCTTTAGAGGGCCTCCCTGGTGGCCTACAGGTAAAGTCTCAATGTTAGCACCACTATAGCCTAAGTTCTATGCCCAGCCAGGGAGCTAACCCACATTTGGTTCAAAAGACCTCTCCTGTCTCTCCTACTGCTCTCCTTAGCAATGTCTTTCAGTAGATATATCTGTTTTGCTCCCCACTCTGTCTCTGGTGGCTCCTCTCAGTCCCCTGTACCTCTTGCCAATACCCCAAATCTTCTACACACAAAAATAAATATTTTTTTAAAGAAATCTTTAAAAAAAATTTATTCTATTCTTTTGGGCCCTAGAAGATACAACAATGTAAACAAATAAACTGATTTTTACTATTAATTGGGCCTCTGTAATAAATGTTCATGGCTATATTTTTGAAGAAACACAACATCTAGAGTGTATTGCAAAAAATGTATACATATTTGAGAGAAATGATATAACTATATTCCATTCTCTCTTGTCTCAAATACTAAATAAATTTAGTGGAAAATTCAATCTGTATTAAATATAAATTCTGTTCTTTAGGGAAAAAAGTTAAAATGATGGTTGCTATGAAAATACATCCTTTGGAAGAGAGAGATGACTACTTTCTAGTAAAAGAAAAAAAAAACTGATTATAGCTTGGGTTTCAATCTCAGGAGTCCTGAGTTCATGTTTAACTTCCTACATTCATAGAAGTATGATTTAGAAAAAGTTATTAGTTTTCTGAATTGTAGTTTCTATTTCTTCATGAAAAAATTCCTAAATATAATTCTCCTCTTAGCATTGTGCTATGGTACTAAATATCTGTACCTTCCCAAAGTTCATAGGTTGAAATCCTAACCTCTAATGTGATGGTATAAAGACAAAAGATATTTGAGGGGTGATTAGGTCATAAGGGTGGAGTCCTCATGAATGGGATTAGTGGTTTTATACAAGACAGCCATGAGAGTTCTCCCACTCTTTTGCCATATGGAAGCAGAACACAGAAGTCAGCTGTCTATGAACCATAAAGTAAGCTCAGAATCTGTTGTCTCCTTGATCTTAAACTTATCAGCCTCAAGAATAAACTTCTCCTACTTACAATCTACCCAATCTATGGCATTCTGTTATAGCAATGAGAGTAAGTCAAGTTATATGAATATTACAATGCTTATGTTAAAATCTTTGCATAATATTTATTTAGCATATAATGTGTACATTTATTTTTGTTAGTGTGAATATTTTCAAATGGATAACTGAAATCATAATCAATGTGAAATCAATCACTGCTGTAACTTGCCTAAAAAGTACGTATTTTTTATTATCCTCATCTCAAACTGAAGGTATAATAGGCTAATAACATTTTCCTCATCCATGAAAAAGACAGTCTTTAATATATTTGGCTGTAATAAATAAGCATGGCAAATAAAAAAAATAAAATAAATCAATCACTGCTGATCCAATGACTTATGCTGATGCCCTATAAATTTTCTCTTGTAAATATAGCTGCATATTTTAAAACTCCATCAGAATGTTGTAACATTAACAATAGCAATAATCTTTATACATGTATAATAGCTAGCGCTTATTGACACTAACCATAGGGCAAGCATTATTCTAGTATTGTAATAGACTGAAATACAAAATTAAACTACTATAGTACTTTCTGTTATTTTTTTCCAATTAACTAAGGAAAGTTGGCCACAGAAGCATATACTCAGTCAGCCAGAACTTGATAGAAACCCAAGTAGGCATTCCCAGAACCCATGCTCAATTCTGCTTCCAAATCTTCATTTAAGTAGTTTATATTGAGAATAGAATACAGATGTCTTTGCTGAATGAAAAAGTATGAACATTTGCAATTATGTGTACAATATTCCAACAAAACTTTCATTTCCAAGTTGTCACCTAGTATTTAACCAGATGATTGCCATTGACAGGTGAGTCATACAACTAAATGACTAGATTTTTTTTAAACAATTCATCCTATATTTTTATTAACCTGTTTTAAAGGAGATATAATCTAAGAAAGATGCAGTAATATGTGGTAATCCTATTAGTTGTTGTCAGGTTATGTTGTCCACTAAAGAATGTAATTTTTTTTTAATCACAGCCAAAATCATGTTAAGGCTGTAACAGTAATTGTTTTTACTTACTTTTTTTTTTAATTCCAGCTTTTATGATGTTAAAAGGAGCAATAAATTGCCTAGAAATTAAAAAGTTAAATGCAATACAGTGTTAAATGACCAAAGCACACATAATCATCAATCGATACATTTCTATTGGTACACATGTATTTATAAATTATAAGAATGTGGCTACTATTAGCTATTCATAAATTCAGGAAAGTTCAAAGTCCATTTGATCAATACCAGAATTCTCTTGAAGTCATTTCTAAGAGAAAAACTACCTATTTGTTAAGGTACAATAGAAATTTCTTGGGAAGGGTTTAAACTCATTCTGTCAATTTTATTCTTCAAAACTTCCTACATAAATGTTAAATTACTATAAGTTGCTAATAATATTAATTAGTCTTTTGACTATATATACCATTTAATATTAATTAAATTACAAGCAAATTTGTTATATTTTCTTTGTACATTTTCTAATCAGAGCAGGTATAGAGTGTCATACTGGATATTCTGTTTACACTTTTTCCATTTTTGGCTAAAAAGAAATCCTTTTACCTGGAGATTCTTCTAAAGAGTTTTTGTTTCCTTTGGGGTCTTCCAGATGACCATCTGCAATGAGCTTTTTTTCAAAGGACCTTATACTGGAAGTAGGATATGAAATAATGTCTATTCATAAGTACATGATTACTAAATATGTCAGAGAATGTTTTCATCCCTGCCAAATTTATGTTGCACAGTCTATGTCATTGATAGACACTTCGTATTTTTATTTTTTTAAAAATTTATTCTTACTTTTTAAAAATTTTGCTTGATTCTGTAAATTTATTTTCTTATACATCTCATAGTTTTCATTGGTCTGTGTACAGAAGGATCCCATTCTCTTTTTATAATTTATTGGCTATTTAACTATTTTCCAGAAACTAGATAACTTAAATACTTTTATTTGGGAAAATTATCAATATTTTTCCCCACCACCTCAAAGATCTGAGATTCGATCAATACAGTATCAGATTTCAAATAACAAATATTAAAGTTATCAGTTCCAGAACTCATGCATAAATCTGAAAACTGAATTTAACAATGCAGTTCTAGATGTACCTTCTTATCTATTCATGCCTACTCCATCTAATCTTAGTTAAGTCACTAGAGTTTTCTTTACATCTTATCATTAAGAAGATATAATAGAAGTATGACAAATATTGAAATAAGTTGAAATTATCCATATGAATAATAAAGAGTTGAAGAATCATTACAAAGTGATGCATTCAAGAACACAAATGAACAGAGTATTAATTATGTATGTGACTAAATTTGGCCACAGAAATTATCAGATGAGATCAATTAGAAAAGTTTCCTGAAATAAGTATTTTTGAAGTTGCAAAGGCAAGGGCAAGAAAAAGGCCTGGAAGCAGAAACATACCAACATGTAAGCCAGAACAATAAGCTTGGATAGGTCAAAAGATCCCATCATAGAGTAACCAGATACAAAACTGAGTGAATTAAATCTGAATATATATAAACTCTTAGAAATATAAACTCTTAAAAACTATTTTAGCAAGTAGGTTCCCATGAAAAGATCAAAATATACCTTCTCTAGCCAGTGTCAATTGAAAATGCAAAGGTTTTTAATGAACTGATGCAAGTTTCTGAACTGTGTATTGTGTTCTTGTTTTTTTGAATAGTGGCTATAATGTTTCAAAATGACACATGACATTAGATCTCTTGAAGAATCCAGTTAAAAAGCAATCAACAAACCATGTAGCTGCAATTGTTCCCCTTCCACCTTACTCTCCAGAGAACCCATTTCTGGATACTATTTATTACCTGAATGAGTTTACAATGTTGATGAAATTGTTTTGTCAATGATTGCAAACGTCCATGCTATCAGCTAGGGTTTCATCAAGAAAGGAAATAGTCATAGGCATCCATAAAATAAAGCTTCATTGATTACAATTTATACTCAACCTATGGTTTTCACAAGTTATGTATGTGTTGCTTGTATTAGGAGAGTAAATTAACAGGCAAACATCAGTTTTATTGTATTTTTGCGCGGTATGGGTAAAATATACCAAAACATACCTGAACACACTAAAATCATCCTCAGATCAATTGTGAAACTCATGCTTCCCAGCTTCATCAGGTAGAGTTCCAATTTTCCTAAAAGAGAAATGGATTTCTCTCAGATAGAGTTAGTCCCAGGTGAGCTGACAGGTATGAACTAAATGACCCCAATTTTGGAGACTTGGCAAAGATAAGGGCTTTAGGACTGGAAATCAGACTGGCACTTATGACTTTTATCAGCGATTTATCTTTTGTTCAGAAAAATGTCTGTGTAATGATAGTAACAGATTACTCAAGAATGACAGTGCTAATAGAGTTAGTTTTAACTTAGAATTTAATAGGGCAGCAAAATGATTTATTGAAACTAAGTTGCAGTCCAGCTGATAATTGAAGTAATTGATTATAAATTATCACATAGAAGTATATACAGCCACAGTAGGGATATATGACCCATGCTGTACACATGCATGTATGTATGTGTGTGTGTGTGTGTAAATAGGGTACTAGATCATCTTCAGTAAGGACACAATTACCCTTATAGGATTTTTTTTCATTCATTCTGGATTCTTCTTCCATATTTTACAGAACCACATTTTATCCACTACTAATCTTTTAACTGATTTGCTTATTTGCTAACTGAAAAATAAAGTCTCAGGAACACTTCGGGAAAGAATTTATTAGATCATCAAAGTGAGCAGAACACTGTCATCTGTGTGAGAGCTGCCTACCCAAACACAAGCCTGAATCTAATTTATATAGGCAGAAACAGTGACTCATGGACAGCTAGAACATAACTATTCTTGATAGGAAGAGCTCAGGCTCTAAATTATCCAGACCCAGAGATACACTGATGCTAGAGAAAGTAATGTAGAATTCAATCTTCTTCCCTCCAGAGGATCAAATGCTGGGTGCCCATTGTTAAATTATTGGTTTGTTTTGTTTTTCTCCCTATCCGAAGAATGACTTATACCTTCAAAGAAAGATTTCACATACAAGATGCAGCCTGTAAAGATGGTTCATTAGACAGGGATAGGATCACAGAAAATTTTACGTCATGATTACATACTTTAAGAAAGATTATTTCCTTCTTTTAGGACTCACTTCTATTTGCAAAGGTCTTTAGTCATTCTATTTGCTAAAGCCCGTTTCACATGCAGATTCCGGCCATAGGTTGTATCAAGGCCTTGGTTATCCCCAACTCACTTGACAAAATGTGAGTTATCACACCACTTTCCTTAATTAAGTTCTGGACACTTCAGAGCCCTCTACTACTAAGCACATGATCTGTATGACTTCTCTGTCACAATCATAATTCACTTTAAGTACATCATTGTTAGAAAACTATATCCTACATAGTTATGGCAAGTATAAACATGACTGTGAATCACACTAAAAATGTTTTCCCTCATTATTATTGCAATGACCCTTCTTTTTTATTTTAGTCCTTTCTGGACACCAACCCCCATAGAGAATGCTGTAGCATTTAAACTGAATAATGTAAAACATACTATGGTGTAGGCTAACACAAAATAATTTTCCAAACATTGAGTTTCAATCTTAAGAATAAAATGGAAAGATGAAATATAAGTTGCAACTAAATATACTATCCACCAATGTGTCATCCTACAATGAAATAAGATAAAGATGAGGAAAAAGTATGCACAAGCTTATGTTATGAGCTCATAAAACACCTGCATATTCATTTAAGTATTAGTACTACCTTCTTTTAATATCTTATCATAGAATAAAAGTATTTGTCATATGCCAAAAGAGAGAGCTGTATTCTATATAACATTTACTAATATATTTCAAAATCTAATCAATATAGTTGATTTTAGAATATCAAAGTTGAATAAAACGTAAATTCTAATTGTCTACAGGTGTGAGAAGGAGAGATAAAGAAAAACAAGCTGTTTTTCATCCTAAAATATGTGAAGTGCAGCATGAAAGGTGGGGCATTATTTTAAAGCCTATTTAATGAGCAGTTGTACCCCCAGACTGTAGTTTCCATTATCACCTGGCATAAGCAGAAGGTGGGAGGTTTTTCTCTCAGCAGTTCAAAGAGGATCTGAACTAAAACTTTGAGATGTAACTGTGGATGGAATTGGATGACATTCTCAAACTAGGCAAGCGAAGTAGAAGTTTGCATACTGCATGTTAGTATTGACTCCGAGTCTAATTTTTCCCCAAATGCTGTATAGTATAGTTTATACTATAACAGGTGGAAGAGAAAAAAAAGGTGCCCTGCAGACAGACTCACAGACACCATTTTTTTTTCAGTATTCCCTACTGAAAGGAACAAGTCCTCTTTGGACCACTCCATTGTGAAACATAACGACAAGATTCCCTTTTTTTTGACACATTTCCTTTAAAAGAGAAAAATTTCCAGTAGGATACTACAGAGTGCTTGACCTTTAAATATAAACACAAATGAAAGTCATAAAAGACTTTTGAGAAAATTCTCTCTGGTAAGTTTGCCTACTGGCCAAATATACTTGAGTTCTCCCAGTATGTATAAGTGAGTCAAGATATACCCAAACAAAAGTTTTAACAGCCATCATCATCTGTAGAAGTAGCCCAGGGCAAACAAAGGGCCAGATCCCCGTGCAGTGTCACAGTCAGAACTCTGCCCCCAACATCTAGAACAGGGGTGACTGCTAGAAAGGGGTGGAACTGAGGAGTCAAATTTGGAGCAAGCTTTCAAAGGGAGTGAGACATTCATCTCTCTCTGTCCTTCAGCACCCCTGTCCCTTGGGTGGAGCCCCGTACCTCTTCAGCAGATCCCCAATCCGCAACTACTGTAGCTGAAGTTCTATTGCGCACAATCGATAGATAACTGAATCTTCTCCTTCTCTCTATCCTGCACGTTGTCCCTTTCCCTCTACTTGGTTAGAATTTTTTTTTCTTTTTTTGCTTCACCAAAAGTCTTTAATTTACATTTGTGGAGGCAGGTGGCTAGATCCAGAACTAGTGAGAGAGGTTCTGACCTAGTGACAGTTTTTAGACACTTTGCCAGGTAACAGTTCCATCTTACTTCTTTTTCCTCTGCCAGGAGATTAATAAACACCTAAGAATTTCTCTTTCATTCTGGATGATCTCACATTCCATTTGCATGCCTCGTGTAAAATAAAGCTGTGTTGCTATAAGCTCTTGCAATTTGGGGATTTCTTGCTTCTATAGTGCATTCTCATAGAAATTGATCAATATGTCAACCATGCACAAATAGGGAAAAACAAAACCAATTCTTGGTGAAATTATAACATGCCCTAGGAGGAAAAGTATATCCATGAAAAATACAAGATGTTATAAATTTGAAAGAACAAGAAAAATTTCTATGATATGATAATCATAAATTTATAGAAGACTTCAAATTTAGAGACTTCCCTGATGACTCAATGGGTTAAGCAAAATACTATGGAGTGAATTGCAGCCACTGCAGCACGAGTTCGATCCCTGCCACTGGACGAGGAGGGGACCCACATGGTGCAGCAGACCTCTCCTGCCTCACCCACTGCTCCCCTCAGTAGTGTATTTCATTTTATCTCCCTGTTCTGTTCCCCACTATGTCTCTGGTGGATCCTCTCACCACCACCACCCCAACCCATGCACCTCTGGCCCGTAGCCCAGTGCCTGTACGCATAAATGAATAAATTTTAAAAAAATACTTCAAATTTAAAATTAATTTGTATGTTAGGAAGCAAAATAGAAACTATATCTTCCAATAGAAAAGAGAAAGATGGCTGTGTTAATGAAATGATAGATATGTTGATTAGCTTGATATAGTAATCATTTCACAATGTATATGTACATTGACACATCATGCTGCTCAGGATAAATTATACAATATTTATTTGTGAATTATACTTCCACAGAGCTGGGAAAAATGAATGCAAAATGACTGGTGCTGCTCAATTTATAAAATTGTTAATTTAGCTCTATTTCTGGCAAATATTATAAGACTGCATAGTTTGTGATAGTTTACCAAACTCATATCATCATCATTTCTTTGTATGATGGAATTTTACTATTCCCCTGTTTACACATAGTACAATTAAGTTTCAGGGAGGGAAAATATATTAATCAATCAAACAGTGAGAGGCTATACATTAATCAATCATGACCAGTAAGAACTACTTTTGAGAAAGAGAATTTAGGTCTTTGCTTTTAGATAAAATTATTTTTATACTAAGTTATAGCAAATGACAATGAAAAATTTTCCCTGAAGCATCACATGTTTTAAGATACATTGCCACTAAAAGATTTACTTGAACTTTTATTAACATCTTTCCCCTAAAAATCTCCATATTTTTTCCCAAAATTGTTATTATTCTTAAGAAAGAAAAAAATAAATTTTCCTATATGATTTTAGAAATGATACTAGGGATTAAAGGATCTGCTAAAATTCTTTATATGATCTCATACTCACAGTATCTTTTTCAGTTTTATAAAATAAAATTAAAATATTATAAATTAAAATAAAAATAAAAGTAATAAAACAGAATATTACTCAATAGTAAAAAAAATGTAATGTTGATTAATCAATTGATGAATCTCTGAGAAATTATGCCAAGCTAAAGAGGCCAGGCACAAAGTAGTATATGCCATATAAACCCATCTTTATAAACTAGAGCAAGTAAAACAACAACTTTTGGAAGTCCAGATAGGTAAGAGAACACTCATAAGGTTCTTTAGCAAAACAAATAGTATATAATGTGTTTGTGAGCATGTGTGAATGAAGAGGTTTATTCTAACAAATTACCTCAAGTAATAATAGAAGTTGAAAAGTCCATCACATACTGCCTATTAGCTAGAGACCCAGGAAAGATCAGAAAATGTGTAATTCAATCTGAATCCAAATCCTCTACAAGCAGGAGAGCTGATGATATATATATGTTGCAGTATGGATCTAAAGGCTTGAGAACCAAGAGTTTGTAAGGCAAGGGAATATCAAATTCCCAGCTCAAGCTATCAAACTGGGAAGGTAGATAGTTCCTTCCTCTACATTTTTGTGCTATCCAGGACATCAGTGGATTGTATGATGTATACCCACACTGGAGAGGGCAAACTGCATGACTGAGTGCTCAGATTCAAATGCTAATTTCATCAGAAAAAATCCTCACAGACACACACACCCAACAGAAATGATGGAAATTATGATGACTCAAAATCACTGAAATGTGATTAGGAACAGGCTATTTCCAGAGTTTCAAAGCATCTTCCCTAAAATTACTTTTAAATTGCAAGGTGAAAAGCAGTACATATACAGTGGAGAAACCAGGTGAACATCAAATAACCAAATAACCAACTGACCAAAACTGACTATCAGTTTGGGACACGTTATACTATGTGTTGCTAAAACAATCCACTGAGAAGGACATGACATCTTTCCATAAGTAGATAATCTGAATCTCATCAAGGAAGAGTCATCAGACAACCCAACCTCAGGGCTATTCTACAATAATGTGTCAACATTTTAAAAATGTCGAGATCCTGGACGACAACAAAAGGTTGACAAACTATTCTAATCTTTAAGAAACTTAAAAAACATGACAAATACTTGATGATTTCACTCATCATAGAACATAGAGAAACAAAGCAAAAATTTAGACACGACTAAACCAAACAAACCCTAGAATCCTCATTGTAGAATTGAGGTTTCCAGTGGATAGTGTAGGATTGGGGAGTATTGTGTAACAAAGATGAGAAAGGGACCAATGGACTATGGCTGTGGAGTATGGTGCTTTGCTGTGGGATGGTCGTATACATCTGAAGAACTACAAATCTATGCCCCTAAAGCATATACACTGTTGTTCATATACAATGTTACCTCAAAAAAATATTAAAACATAAACTATGTAAAAAAGGAATTTATAGAAATTGAATAATTGATATGAGTTTTGTGATTTTCCTCTGTGTATAAAATTATATTGATAGTCAACAATATGAAAATATAAATCCAAAATTAATTCAGAAGTTAAATCTGATTTTCTTATTGCCAGGTGATTATTCTCCTCTTTGTTCAGTGACAATGTTCCCTTTTTTGTGATTGAGTCAAACCATTTTCAGCAGGATACAATCTTTTCTTCTTATCAGGCTATCACAAATGGTATTGCATATTTTGTTACATTAAAAACATGCAATGTAGATTTCCATATTCAAATACTGCCATAAGATATTTCCAAAGGCAAGAAAGGATGATGATAAAAGAGGTAACAATAAATGCACAAGCATATAAGCCATTCAATTCAGGGTCACTATGCATTGCATTATGCTTTCAAAACTAGAATGATAACAACAAATTATAGACATTGTATCACTGTTTCCTTAAGGAGAAGATGTAGAAATACAATAATATCTGTCTTCATAAACATAGTTGAATAAAGTAGGTGAGTAATAAACCTGAAAGTGAGGCATTTTTAAATAAACCTTAATATAGTCTTTCAATAAATAATTTCAGTTAATCTTTTATAATAAATTATGCTTTTCAGTTTTCTACACAAGTGCACAGAAAAATTTTTGAACCTCCATTTCCTCTGGGACTTAAATAGAAAGACGTTGCTGCCTAAGGTCTTTACATTCATCTGAACAAAAATAGTCTAAATGATAGTCACAAACCTGTAATCATATAGCATTTATTAATTTTCCTAGCTTTGGCTATAAAACTAATGAATAATAATTATAACCAAGAATATTGCTCTGATAATCAAAATGCTTAACCATGACAATAACCAAAAATTAAACAAATATTGAGAATTGAAGATATGTTGTTATGCCTGTTATCTGAATTTGAAGTTGGGTATTTTTGAACTAAAAAGACAGCATGATTAGATAATAGATATGTCTTAAATTGACTCCCTATAATTTCTGGGACAAAATTATAAATAGAGGTGTCTGAATAGTTGTGTCTCTCTAGTCAAAAGTTATTAATCTTTCAATAATATGTGAAGTTTTTACAGATGAAAAATTAAATTATGTACAAAAGTTATTGTGTTAATACTGGTTACCAATAATATTGTCACTAATGTAGAGCCACTAAAATAATGATTAAGCAATACATCAACACTGGGAAGCCCAATCCTTTTTTGAAAACATAGTTGTAGTACTGAAATATCAAAACTGGAAAAAATTTCTCACTTGGTATTAAACCTAAATTATACATTATTTGTTGCTTATGTCATAGGATTTCACAGAATCACTGAATAACAGCGTTTCCTTAGAAGTCATCTACTCAAACATAATTATTAAATTTTTATGACAGTAAACAAGAGATGCAAAATATCTGTTTAACTCATAAAGTTTTATTTTGTTTCGTCTTGTCATCTTTCTGAGTTATCTGATCAACTCTTGACTGCAGTTACTATCTTGACACTTGTACTTCAGCCCCAACATCACATATAGAACAAAAAAGAAAGTTAAATTTTAAATTTTATTTTCATTCAACCTTCCATGAGTTTTATAATAATGTCTAGTTATAATCTATATCTATCAAACTTTGGCTAAACTATAAAATTCTTTATCAATTGAATTACATTAATAAGAACTAAATGCCTACAAACGGTGTGGAGATATTCTTATAACTGTCAATGCAGTGTGAAATAACCTTACGAGTCAATTTGAGTAACGTATTTGAACTTAAATATCGAACAAATGGAAATTTGCTAAACTGAAAAAAAAGCACAAAATAGCCCCATGTCATAACTGTTCTGAAAGAGCATACAGTTTCAGTAAGCAGTTTGCATAAAAGTTTTATTATTCTTCCTCCAGAAAAAAGTCACATCATTTTGCTAATTTAGTCAGTTGTTATGCATTCTCTGCTTTTGAGTCTACCTCAGAAAAAATTATATCTAACAGTCCCAATTCTATTATTCTATGTACAATCCTATGTACAAAGACTTTAATCTTTATAACTGCTATGTGAGCTTCAAAACAAAATTGAAGACTTGACTGACCTCAAGAATACCTATGACTAAAAACATCAGATAATTCATAAAATATCCACAGTGACACAAGTTTTGCCTGACTGATTTCTTCAAGGTAGAATACAAAGAATGCAATAAAAAGTGAAGGCATATAAATTAAAAACAAATAAAAATATTTGTCAGTGCATTAATCACAGAGTATTTAATTAACTGTGAAAAATGCTGCTAAAACTAATAAGTGAGTTTAACAAACTTAGCAATCTTGCAAAACAAAAGGTCAATAAAAAATTGTACTTCATATCAAGAATTATCAAATATTGAAGTAAAAACCATGTCATTTAAAATCGCATTAAAACATAATTACTTTAAGATGAATTTAGAAGCATATGTGCTAGATCTGAACAATCAAGATGTACATTAAAGAAAGGAAACATGGAGAGCTATGCTATGTTCAAAGATTGGAAGACTCAGTATTACTATGATGGAAATTCTCCATAAAAGTAATCTATTAGTTGTATTGGGCCTCCCTGGTGGTGCAAGGGGCTAAGCACAGCACTATAAAGTACCCACAACCACTGAAGCACGTGTTGGATCCTTAGCCAGGGAGGTAACCCACATGGCACAGCAGACCTCTCCTGTCTCACTCACTGCTCCCCTCAGCAGTGTATTTCAGTACATCTGCTTGTTCTGTTCTCTACTCTGTCTCTGGTGAATCCTCTCACCCCCACACCTCTGGCCTGTACCCCAGTTCTTGTATGCATAAATAAATAAAACTTTAAAAAACTGTACAATATTCATAGACCTAATTCCTGACTTACAATTCTATGGTGTCATTAACTTAAAGGTTGGCCAAAGAAAATACCAGGTTGGATATGCAGTAACCAATTTTGTTTAACCTTTAGAATTTAAACCCTTAACACAAATTTTAAGGAAACTTTTGTTTTTCTCTAGAATCTGCCAAATTTCCAAAGAAAAAGAACCTATATCTATGCTGATTGTAGATAAGCTTTTGGGGTCACACATGACTTTGACATGCTATGAAAAGAGATTCCTATGTCTGAGTACCCATTGAAAACAGTTAAAAAAAGATATTATTGACCAATGGAAATTCTGGACAAGTATTTTCCAAGAGACACTCAAAGCTTTGGAAATCGTCATTACTACAGTCCAACAATCAGCAGAGGAGCTAGATAATTCTTTTTAAGATATTTATCTCCTCCTTCATGAAATTCACAACTATGTTTCAAAACACAGAGACCTATAGTTATATTGTCCTCTCAAGTCAGAGCATGTAATATGTCATAGGGAAATACTGTACCCTTATCTTTGGTAAGTATTTCTAGGACCTTTAATACAATCAAAATTATCTAAGAGAAAAAGTCATCAGAAAATTAGGTAACTTGGTTAATACCAACCACTTTATCTAGTTTAGCAAAACCTTCAAATTGGGATTGAAATGTGTACCCTTGGTTTAATTTGGCACACTGGCTCCTAGCTTAATGCCCACCACAAAGTCTCAGTTCATGGAGATAGAGACCTTAATAACAGAAATACACAGGTTTCTGAAGGCAATTTACTGAAATAATGTAGAATAAATTATTCTTGGACTGATCTGGCTGCTGTCTGACTTGCTTCCAGAGGACAAATCAAGTAGCAGATTTAGACCTCAGCTGATGCATTGAGATGCCCAGATATATTTTCTGCCTTTCATAGCATAGGTCTTTTGCCTTCAATCTCAGATTACTCAACTGATATATTATTTTCCCTGTCCTTTAAATTTTTATTTGTTCTTCACATTTTTCTAGTAAGTCTATTTTCAACAATTGCCAAAGATTCCTAAACTTCTTTTTATCACACTAAAATGCTTAAGAGAACTACCCCTTCGGTTTTCTAGCAAGAACATTTGAAAGAACACGGTATCTTAGTAATGACTGCTATAACAAATTACCATGAAGTAGGTGGCTTATAGACAACAGAAATGCATTTATCATAGTTCTGAAGGTAGGAAGTCTAAGATCAATGTGTCATCATGGTTCTAGATGGCTGAAATATCCAATATCCTCACATGGAAGCTAGAGAGAAGAAAGTTACATAATGATTTCATAGAATACTAATTCCATTCAAGGCACTTCCACTTTCATGAGCTCTCATTTTAATTGCATCCCAAAGGTCCCATTTCCTAATACCATCTTACTGGGATGTAATGTTTCAACACATGAATTTTGGGGAAAAAATATTCAATCCATAATTTTCTGCCTTTTGTCGTCAAAAATTATGACCTTCTTGCATAAAAATACATTCATTTCCTCTCAAAAATCTCAAATCTCAACTCATGCCAATCACCAATTATAAAGTCCACAGTCTCATCTAAATAGCATGCTAGAGGAAACATGAATTAACCAAGTTATGACTTATCTGGAGATAAAATTCCCCTCTAGTTGTGAACCTATGAAACCAGACAAGAGATAATCTACCCAAAGGACACAAAAATCATCATTTTGAAAGAAAACCTGCCTTGTATGTTTATTGCAACACTATTTACAATAGCTAAGATGTGGAAAGGACCTCAATGCCCCAAAACAGATAACTGGATAAATAAGATATGATATGTATACACAAAGGGATACCATTCAGCAATCAAAGAAGAGAAGCTGATGCCATTTGCAGCAACATTGATGGAGTTGGAAGGTATTATGCTCAGTGAAGGAAGTCAAAAAGGAAAGAAAAATATTGGATGGTTTCACTTATAGTAGGAATATAGGGGATCAGGAAAAAAAAAAAAACATGAGCAGGTAACTATAAATCAAAGACATTCAGCAAGGGAGGAAAGGAGAGGAATTAAAACAGGTGAAAAGAGCATAAGAGACCATGGTGATGTTTCAAGGATAACTTGGTGGAGGAAAATATATGGGGACTACACTGAGAGGAGAAATCAAACATTGTACAAAAATGGCAATGGTGCAAAATGTGTGAGTGTAAATATTATTTTAAAAAAAAAAGAATCCCAAAAGTTATAGATTTTAAAAAATCAATGATGGGGAGACCCTCACATATCAAAAGAAAGAAGTATGGAAGAAGTAAAAGTGACAGGTCTTAAACCAGGACAAAACCCAGCAAGGCAAATTCCATACTATGTAAGGCTGGAGAATAATCTTTGGTTCTATGTTTTGCCTTTAAGGCCCACTGGGGTCATAACATGTAGAGTGTGTAAGTAAAAGAAATTATGAGCTGGTAGAATAAGAGTTACCCCAGTCTTGTTTGAACAGGTAGAATAAATTATGAACCAGTCAGCCTTAACTCAACATCCTTTCCAATAGTCTGAATACCCACACTGATCATAGGTGGCAGCCTAGAAAACAAATAATAGATCCCGATAAATTATTATCAGATCCCTCAAAATGTCCCGAGGGAGAAGGTCAAAAGCCTGTATGCACAGCTGGAATGTAATCCTGTAATCTGTTTATGTCTGGGCATAGCCAATCAGAACAACCTATAATGCTGTTCTCCTCCTGCCCATCTCATAGACCTACCCTTTAGGCCTATGTCTCCTCAGAACTACCCACATGGAACCAAGCTAAATCATTCTTTCTAGCCCTGGTTCCCCCATGCACATGTATGGATTAAAGCCTTACTTTGTTCAATTACACCTAACACTCTCTGATGAATTCTTACTCTATAGGGCAATGACCCATTCTTTTGGGTCACTGCTGGTAACAATGTAACCCCCCTTTTTTGCAGGATGACCATGCAGCCATTCTCTGCCAGTGTCCTCTGGTTATCTGGGTTGGGTTGCTAAGCCTATGGCTTTGTTGGATAGCCCAGTCTTTTAAAACCAGATGAAGACATCCATACTACACAGATCCAAGTACACTGCCCTGAGATGAGAGTGGCAGTTTTGATGAGTTTGGATCACCTTCAGGGCCATGTTTCCATCGTATTGTAGCATAGTGCCTGATTGCTACTGATATGGCTGATTCTTACCGATCTTATCAAAGTCACTTGGCCATATCCTTAGTGTTCTCATTCATTTCAAATATGGATAGGCTGTGAAATTTCCAGTTCTTTAAGTTCTGTTTCCTCTTTGCTTAGCAATTCCATCTTTAAGTCATTTCTCTCTTCTTGCATTTTACTATGAGCAGTCAAGAGCAATCAAACTAATCAAACACTTTCAACACTTTGCTTAGAAATCTCTGCAGCTAAACATTCAATTTCACTGCTCACAAACTGACTTTTCACAAGTACTAGAACTCAAACACAGTGTAGTCATATTTCTTTTGCCACTGTATAAGGATTTTCTTTCTTCGAGCATCAAATACCATATCTCTCATTTATGCCTGAGATGTCATCAGAATGGCCTTTGCTGTCCATGTTTCTATGAAAAGCTGTTCATGATCACTTATGTATTTCCTAAAAAATTAAGGCTTTCTCTAGTTCTCATCTTTTCTTTCTGAGGCCAGAATACCCTGAATGTCCATATTTCTAGCATGTACCTAGAATCAAACAACACTTTCAACAGTTTTCTTAGAAAAATCTTCAGCTAAATATAAATATTAATATTCAATTTATAGCATATGCCTCATTTAATTTCTAGCATGCACCGCAAAACTCTTCCAGCCTCTCTCTATCCATTACCCATTTCCAAAGCCACTTATGTATTTTCAGGTATTTTTAACAGAGCACCCCAGGCTCAGTACCAATTTCCACTTTGGTCAATCCAAGATACTGTAACAAAGCATGGTAGAGTGGATAGCTTTTTAAAAACAGAAATCTATTCCTCACAGTTCTGGAGACTGTGAGCTAAAGGTCTAGGTACAAGTGGGTCAGGATCTGGTGAGGGTTCTCTGCAAGGATGGAGATTTTCCTTGCATCCCAACATGGTGGAAAACAGAGCATGAAACTCTCTTCTTAATAGCATGCTCCACTGCAGGAATATGAAAAAATCCTGTTTATTTATTGACACATGCTTTGTTGGTCACCCTTATGGGAATTTAGATGTTATCCTTTTTAGTTTATTTAGCTGATATGTGCCTACAGTCAGCAGTTTATAACCAGAAGTTTTAGAGATAAAAATTTAAATTTGCTGAACTCGGTTGTCATTTTACCCAAACTAAATACATTACTATGTTCTCTATAAACATGCAACACATACACACAATATTTTCCAAATTGGTAAATCTATTGTATAGTTATCCCAATTGTTACTAAATCAGTAATCCTAGGGAAAAGAGACATTTTGGCACTCTAAGTAGTGAAAACTCTCTTCTGAGTTTTCCTTATCTCCCTTTCAGTAAAGAGAATCCTTGGAGATATGAAAGTCTAATAAGATGGCAGAGACAGGCAAAAGCAATGTTCAAGAGAGAACTGTACTTCTGAACTCCTTTTGGTAAGCAAGTACTCCTTAGCTGTTCTGAGACTATGCAGCTTACCTAATTTACCACCCAAAGTCATTTATAAATAAATCAAACAGAAGCTATGAAAGGAAGCTAAATCATCTATCATGCCTTTAGAGGCCTACTCTACCTAAAAACAAACATCATTTAATTTTAGTTTACTGTAGCAGAAAGTGGAAATAACACAAAGTCATCATAAGCCTGGCATTGCCTCCTGACAGAGATCTGGTGCCAAGTTGCTGAGTGATTTCAATATCAGGGTTGAATAATCATTTTCATCATTCATTTTAAATGAACAGTGACATGTCATTAATTAGTATTAATCAGGAAATTACCATATAATCACAGAGAAAATGGTGGCCTACACATGGCTCATTAGGCTTATGTAGCTTAAGACATGAAGTAGAATTTTAAGACTACAGAATGGTATAGAAATAACTCATGTAAAATATTTCTAACATAATATGAAACAAATTAAATATGTATTTTAAGTATATCTTCCAACAGTTAATAAAATTTTACTTTTAACAAATAACTTTGTTTTTTAGAAAGAGAAATGTACTTTTAACAAGAAAATGTCACATATGAAAAAGAGATCCTACTAATAAATGAACAACTCTACGTATTTTAGAAACATATTTTCCATATGTATAGGAAAAGGAGGAACAGCATACTATGTAAGAAATAGTTAACTCACTAGGATAATTTATCCACTGATTGATACTTTTTTGTTATATCCCTCCAACCATCTTTCATATCCCTCTGCCCCTTTCTCTTTCCTCCTTCCTCTTTAACCCAGAAACTTCACTTTGTCAGTTCATCCAGTAGTGTTCCTTGCTTTACACACACATATATGAAATATCTAATATCTATCTTTATTGTCCTGATTTATTTTGCCATACATAATTTCCTCAAATTCCTTCCATTTTGCTGTAAATGGCAACAATTATTCTTTCCTTATATATATATATAGTATTCTTTGTGTGGATTATGCCACACTGTCTTGATATAATCCTCTGTCAGTGGGCACTTAAGTTGTTTCCAAATTCTAGTATTACACATGCTGTTGCAATAAACATTGTTGAGCATATAATTTTTAAATCAACTCAAAGAGCAACTCAAGAACAGTTTCATGTTCTTCAAAGAGATTGCCGAAAGTGGGATTGTTACGTCATACAGCATCTCCATTTTTAGTTTTTTAAGGAATAGCCAAAACTGTACCAGTTTCCGTTCCCAACAGCAGTATCTTATGATCCCTCTTTTTCTACAACCTCTCTAATACTTGTTGGGGTCATTTTTATGTCATTAATGCCATTCTTATAGGTGATGTTTGCAGTACTAAGATACTGAAAATAATATCATATTTTTCAACTTTGAAGCCATATTCTCTTCATATAATTAAACCAAAGCAACATATTGCCCTAGACTAATGTAACACCAGATGTCTTATATTTTGCTACCTATTAAATTAACTTGCAAAATTGTAAAACGATGGTACTCTTCTTGTGATAAGTCAAATTTTCAGATACCTCCCAATACTCTTGTCCCTTAGACTCATATCCCCAATATAATCCCCTCCACTTGAGTGTTGGCAGGACCTGTGAATACAATGGCATTGTCACTCACCTTAATTAGGTGATGGGATAATCATGACCCTGCTTGATACCTTATGTAAGTTTATGGCAGACTGATGAGAATCTCTCTGCTGCTTTGTTAAAGTGAACTGCTGTGTTGTGAGAGAAAACATAAACAGTATTAATTCCTTTCCATAAGCTCAAAATGAGGTAATACTAATCTTTGATTCTGGAAATCATGAAAAAGGTTATCCTTGCAGGGATATGGAAAATAATGAAAGGGGACATGTATAAAATATCTGGGCTGTTGGTAATGTTCTATTTCTTCTGGATGCTGGCTACATGAATTTGTTGAGCTTCAAAAATATTTAAAGGGCATCCCTGGTGGCGCAGTGGGTTAAGCAACACACTATGAAGCAAACCGCAGTCACTACATCATGAGTTCGATCCCTGCTGCCAGCCAGGGAGGGGACCCACATGGCTTAGCAGACCTCTCCTGCCTCGCCCGCTGCTCCCCTCAACAGTGTGTTTTGGTCAGTCTGCCTGTTCTGCTCCCCACTCTGACTCTGGTGAATGCTCTCACCTCCCTGGACTCTGGCCTGTACCCCAGCTCTTATATGCATAAATAAAATATTTTTAAAAAAAATATTTAAAACTTCAATTACCTGCACTATTGTGATTAGGTTTCTTAAAGTATGTGTGTTATGCACCAATTTATATCTCCAATACAGTCATTTCATGGACAGGAGTATTTCCCCCCTTTGTACTCAACAATACCATATAATAATATACTGGATAGTATATCCAACAATACTACATGAGAAAAGGTGTATTCGGTTTCTATTGCTAAGTAATACATTGCCACAAATTTAACAACTTTTCATTCAAAGTTTCTGTGAGTCAGGAATCTAGATATAGCTTAGCTGGGTCTTCTGCTCGGGGTCTCCCAATGTTGCCATCAGGTGTCAGCTGGCATAGGAACTTTCCTCAAGTTGAGAGTCACCTCTCAAATTTAAGACATTGTTGGCAGAACTTAATTCCTTTAGTCTGTATGACTAATGTCCTCAGCTTCTGGAGGCTATTCTTAGTTCTCTGCAAGGTGGCCCTCTTTATGGGCAGTTTGCATCAAGCAGCTTGCTCGCTTAAGGTCAGAAGAAGAGTATCTCTTCTTAGACTACACTTTATATAATGCAACCAGATAAAGTGATGACATCCCTCAACTTTGCTATATTCTATTGGCTAAAAACAAACCACAGAGTCTGCTAACACTAAAGGGAAAAGAGGATTATGCAGAAAAAGAGGGAGAGGAAGGGATCATTGAACACATTCTAGAGTCTGTCCACTACACACGATGTCAATGGCTGATAAAAAAAATTAAAATAAATAAAGAGCATTCTTTAACATTTCTTCAAGGCCAGAAAGTTTTAAAGAGACTTCCAAAATTAATTTCTCAATTGAAAACATTTAGGAGGTCCTTTAAAAAATTTTATTATAGGTGAGCATATATCAAATGATGACTAGATTTGGAATAAGAAATATTAAAATCACTATGTCCCTGCTGTGTTAATCAGAGACTTCTGGTTGCTAAATTAGCATACATTATAAAAGTAAGTATTTTCTCTAGTCTTTTTGATTTTAAAATTCAAGGGTTCTGTGCATTTGTCCTCAACAGGTACTTATTCTTTAAGGTAGATAATTCCTCATCACATGATAGCACAGAAAATAAAATGATAAGATCATTAACTAAACTACTTCCTGATGGGTTCTGGTGTTAGGGAAGCAATACAATAATTATTTTTCAATGTCTGATTTAGTTAATTGAATAAATACTGGTCAAATTTCAAATACGTTCAAATGAACACATCCAAATTTGAATTAATTTTTAAAAAGAACTTGCCTTCTGAAATATAAGGCACTGGTATATGAGTCATTTTGCACAATTATATTTCCTGAGAACATATGGACCTAAACATTTAAGAACGAAGGGTAAAAATAAGTGGCAATGGTAATGGAAAGAAAAAACAAGTTATTGAACAAAAGGCATGAAAAGTTTATGATTTTATCATTACCACTATCCCTGTTCTTCTCATTTCTCCTCATTTCCTCATTAGTTTTTCAATATTTATTGGCATTTTTTTAGAACCTAGAATATGCAATGATTTCGTATCTAACTACTAAAAATTGTTTGTTGAATAGATGAACATATGAATAAATACATTCTATTTCTAGTATTTTATCCTTTAATTGCCCATTTCTGTCAAAGTTTCTATTCTTTGTACCCTCTCATAGACGATCTCATCTTAAATATATGAGTAATAACTATGAAAAATGAAAAGAATTCGCCATTGATTCAATTAAGAAGATGAAGAATTAAGATATTGATGCAGACAGAAAGAAATGCCTCTGCAGGTTGCAGAAGCCAGCTCTGAATAAAGAATAAAGCCCTAAGCGCATCAGGGAGAGATGAATTTCAATGCAATTTTAGGTGAGCAGAAGGTTTGAAAGAGCCTCTGTTTTTACATTACTCTAGACTGCTGATTCGGTTGCTCCTGCTAATGCCTCATGGCAGGTGTGCAAGCCCCACTTTTAAGTCTGATATTTCACAAGATCCACTGGCATTTAAGCTCCTCAGGCTCTCCTCAGGAGTCATTCAGTGAATATACCAAAGAGCTTTTGGTTCACTATGATTGCAAAAAGGTCATGTCGTAAACAGTTCATAGATATGTAGTGATTAAAGGGACTATTTATCATATATGATTTACCCTATTTTTTCTAATTTTAATTGCAAATTTTTAAGAACAGAGTAATATAATACCTCCAAAATCTGTCTGGGCAGTATTATTTTAGAATCTTGTGGTTGTTAATAATATAGAAGATTCTTATTTAAATACCTGTATTAACATAAGACACAACAATTGCTTGAAGTAATCAAATATTCTTTTCTAAATTTGTATTTAGCTACTGTATTTTAAGTGCCTGGTGAAGGTTATATGGCTATTTCTATAATGGTACAGCTTTTTTATAGCATCTTTACTAGTAAATATTTTTGAGACATTTCATTTTATTTCAATCATTGTATATTAAGCGTAAAGAGTTAATGAGTTCAGGAGGATTTTTAGAAGGAAAACATCCCTCTGTTTACTGGTGATTCTAAGTACTGGTCAAAGTGGATGGAATATAAGAACCAGATGGAATAAAGTGTTGGAATTCTTTGTTGAATTAGCAATCTCCAAATAAATGTCACTCAGATCAGGACTTAGACAATTTGGAGACCATAGAAAAGGTGCTAATAGTCACTGGCAGTCAAAGGCCACCACTCCATGAGCTCAGCATCAGCTATTTAGAAAGTATCATCTCCTAGGATGAGCCCAGATGAAATCAAGGTTGTTGAATTGCCCAAACTTTAGGAAATGAGTTCAACTAGAGACTTTAATTTTCAGTCATAGCAACTTTGAGAATAAAAGAGCTTTGACATAATGATGGTAGTTTGGTTAAATCATCAGAATTCATTCAATCAACATTTATTCACCACACTCTACATACCAGGAACAGAAAGAAATTTGAAAAATCTATCCCAGAATTTCCAGAGAACTATAATAATAAGAATCAGGATTACAATTTAAAAAAGATATACAGTATACCAGAATCATGCAAAATTTTTAAATTAAAGAAGATATCATATAGAATTAAGAAAGAAAAGAAAAACGTGTCTGAAGAGCAAAGCACTAGGAACACAGTTAATGGATTAAACTATATAAACCCAAATATAATTAAAACTGTGTCACCTTAATATAAGATATTTATTTTATAGTGAATATATTAGCACATAATCAGAATGAAGAATTATATAAAATATTGGTTTCTCTCTGGATAAAAAAACCAAAATTTTAATAGTGAAAATTTTAAAAATATGTATTTCAAAATATATATTTCAGTATGTTTTACAGTTAAATTTAGGAATAAAAATGTGTGTATTAGTTGTTTCTATGTTGGAAAAATAGATCAACATCTTAGTGGCATACATCAATATCCATTTTCATGCTCAATATTATTCAGGTCATCTGACATCTTAATGATCACAGTGAGTTCAATTAGGATAGGTTCACTACAGATTTCTCAGTGAGGTGAAGTTTGCTCTACCCATTTCACATATAAGCACAGACTGAAGGTACAGCAGCTCATTGAGCAAGGCAGTGTCCATGGCAGACAGACGAGAAGGTGAGTAGAAAAGAGATGCCTTTTAATCCACAACTCTTGCTACTATCCATGCTACATGGGCCAGGAATATGGCCCATAAAATACATGGCCATGAGAGTGAAGTATAGTCTGCCCATAGTTCATAGCTGAAGGCAACCAGAGTCATTTAATAAATGATACAGATATAAATTAGATACAGATATAATTTTATTAAGAAATATACTAAGGGATTGTGTTTCTAAAAGTGTAATTGGGCCTTCTGGGTGACCTAGGGGTTAAGTCTCAGCAGTATCACCATGACAGCCCTCCGCAGTGACCTGAGTTCATCCTTAGCCAGGGAGATGACACACATGACACAGCAGACCTCTCCCGTCTCACCTGCTGCTCCCCTGCAACAGTGTATTTCAGTAGATCTGCCTGCTCTGCTCCCCACTATATCTCTGGTGAATCTGCTCATCCCACCAGTACACACCCCACTTCTATGTAAAAATATATAAAATCTTTGCAAAATAAATAAATAGTAATAGTGTAGTTCAGGAGCACTGTTAAAATCAGGTGGACCATTTTGTACCTAGATACATGAATTATAATCTCTGGGGTAGCTCTAGAAATCTAAATTTGAAAAACCTGTATAATGATTATGGACACTACAATTAGTATATATCAGTAGCTCTCAAAATTCAGCTCTTGACCAGCCTGTTTACTCTGATGTATAATAAGTTTTCAGAACCATTTCCCTTTACTACAGAAATAACAGTAAATATGGGCATTGCAGCTACAGAGGTGACCTTAATTTTCAAAAGATTTTGAAGTATTATTGGATGTTGATTGTTTTCAACAGAGCATTTCAAATACTCAAAGTGGTCATTCAATAAATTCAGGAGCAATAGTCAATAAGTTTGATGTTACTGAATTATTTTTCTTGGTATCAGAATTACTGTTTCTATAAGGTAATATAGTTCTACCTTTATGATCTGTATTTTACTGAATTATCTTCATTTTAAAAAGATATTAATTATTTAACAACACAGGGAAACAAGTGTTTCCCAAATATAGTCTGTATAAATTACCTTTGAGAAAGAAAAGTCCATACTGAAATAAGTGAATATTCATTTATTATCTTAATTATTCTAAAATATAAACAATATCTCCCAGTTTTTTACTATTCAGGATATTATACATCATAAATAATTAGGCTATCCCATATTTTACCTTGTTTTTACCTCAGTATATATTAATATCTATAATTTTTTACAAGAACAAAGTTCTTTTTTAGGTATGATAAAATATTTAAGCTCCTAACTATTTAATAAGCTAGTTCAATATAAATAAAGTACTTAATGACATAATAGATGAGTTTAAATGAAATATAAAAAATGTATGTGACATGATGGTTTTTTGTAATTTTTTTAAATCCCAGATATCAGTTTTTTATGAATAAATGAGGAAATTATTTAATTGAGGTAGTCTAATACATCATAAAACACGAGGGAACAGAAATTGTGATTTTTGGTATTGTTCTCATTTGATGTTAGTATATAAATCTGATATATTATTCCTTGAGCTATTTAATAGTTTCTACGAAGTAATCTCCTCTGGTTGAATTTCAAAGATAAAGAGACTGTCATAAAATTGCCATATATATGTATCAAATTAAGTAGCATTTGGAAACAGCACTCTACCTTTATTATTTCCCTTCTTCATTTATAATGATGTATATATTTAAAACAAAAAAAAATGAACACCATGTGACTCATGCCTTTAAAGTTACAATTTCAATACATTTCACAGATCAAGGGTCATTTTAATGAGTGCACTACAAGCAAATGCAAAAGTATGACACTGTTGATTAAAGTTTAATAAATAATGATTATATTTTTAATATCAGTTTCATTAGTGTTAATGAACAAGGAAGTAAAACTACCCTTTGATATAACAGAAAAAGCTAAATTTTTTTCAATAACAAAGTATTAGGAACACAAAAAAAGTTATACTTACAGAATTAAAACAATATAACTTTCAGGTTTTGAAAAGACATCAACATATTAGGGTGAAATGTATGTTACTTAATCCTATCAAATAAAGTGAGCATGTAGTATTTCTAATTACCATCTACTCTTTCTACTAAAATACATAAATATTGTCCCAAGGTTATCTGCACTTAACAAAGGATGGATCAAAAAAAATTATACTTATCATTTCACTAGAAGGATTTTTCTGACTTCATACTCTAAACGCGTTTCTAATAGCATATATAGTAAAAGAAAGCTGTTAGTATATTTATGTTAGTATCTTAAAGCTGTTAGTATATTTCTACATTTTAGTTTTATATTATAAAATATTGTTACATTTAAAAATTTATGTTACATCGTATTTTCAAAGTTACACTAAAGTTTATGTTAATTTTATTTTCAAAGCACATGCATAATCTATATTTAGTTTATTTGATGAGAAGTTGATAATTTTTACATGAGTACCAAAATAAATTCTATACATAAAAATATCATACCCTTCCATATCAATATTTTGGAAATGGAAACAGGAAATAGAAAGAAGTATTGTGCTTTCAATATTCTTTCCTTTTTTTAAACTTCTACTTCTACCAGCCTCGGGGAATCCATGCTAAGAAAGAGAATTCTGTTGAAGAGGCAATAACCAAGGTCACACAATCCTGAGCCACTTAAGATCAATCACTTAAGAAATATTGAGAATTACAGCTAGAGAGCTAGTAGACCAAATAATAGCATACACACACACACTAAACACACACACACAAAAGACAAAAACAAAACATAGATAAAAACTATGGAGATGAGATTTTTGAAATGTGAAATTTTAATCTTCTTAATACAAAATATTCATTGTTTTACAAACAAATTTTGCTTTTGGCAGTCAAATTTGAATGGAAGACATACATTAACAGAGTATTTCATTTCACCATTTTCAGAAGGAAACTGCTTATAATAGTAGGAATAAGCAGAATATTAGTTTTATTTCCTGGTTTTATTTTCCTTAGCCAGAAACTGATTTCCTCTCAAATTAACCATAACAATGACCCTCCTATCAATGTAGTGTATTAACCAATGTAAAAAATAAATACTTTCTATTACACTTTCTGTACCAACTTAAGGACTAAAATGAGTTTCCCATCATTCATATCAATTTTAAGATTTCAACTCTATGGCATATATAAAAAGAAAACCAGTCAGTGATGGAGATGATGTGGAATCATATTAGAAAGCAATCTGATCTACATTAAAGAACTAAAACTCCAAAAATCTTATGGCCCAGCAATACTGCCATTGGGCATTGACCCCAAGAACAACAACAACAACAAAATATTTACAATTACTGGAACATGGAAACAACACAAGTGGCCACGGACAGAAGATTGGGTCTAGAAAATGTGTCATATCCACACAATGGAGTACGATTCAGCCAATAGAAAGATGAAATGATGACAGTTACATAAAAACAGGACTTGGAAGGAATTCTGTGTAGTAAAGCAGGTCAGAATGACACAAATATTTAATGTTTACACAGCAGACAATTCAAAAAATCATAATTTTTATAAAAATTACTGAACACTAATAACATGAAGTTTTGAGATTAAGAGGAGGTGAGTGAAAAAGGTTAAAGGAAAATAAGGAAAAATGAATAAATATTTGTATGCTATATTACTTAAGGGTTTTTAAAAAATGAGCAAAAGATCTAAATAAGCATGTCTCCATAGAAGACATACAGAGGGTCAACAGGCACATTTTTATACTTTATTATTACTATTATTATTATTATTAGGGATATGTAAATGAAAATCACCGTGAGATGCCATCTCACACCTTATCAAAAAGATAAGAAACAACAAGTGTTGACACAGGTGTGGAGAAAAGGAATCCCCACAAACTGCTGGGAATTACAGCAAGATGGGTATGCAGGGACACAGGATAGGCCAGTACCTATGGAAAACACCTTGGATGTTTCTCAAGAAAAAACAAAAAAATAAATTCTCTACTTTAAATACTACAAAAGTATTTAAACCACTTTAAATACTTTATATCTTTATTATGCCCAAAAATGTCTCTTTTCTGCCACTGGTTTAAAAATTAATTCATCTTGTCTTACAAACATAAACTCAAAACTTTCACAGGTTCTATTGCCTCTTTTGAACATTATCCAAATAGTCTATCAAGTAATTTGGTGAATTGGTTGTATTAATTACAGTGACTTTCTACACAGCCAAAAGACATAGACTGTAATTAATGACCTTCCATGCTGATTCTAAGCTTGGCTATTTGATTGGCAATATCCAATCAGGCAAATGATCCACTGGAAGCTTAGAAAAGTGTTTCTGCCATCTCTTGAGTACCTGTAACCACTCTGAAAATATACTGGTGCTGGCATATCGGAGGGATGTGAGGGAGAGATGGAAGAACATGAATAGGTCCATGTCAAGACTATTTGAGATCACCAGGCTCTGCCAGCCCTTACATACATATGAGAAAATGCAGGCATAGTCAGTTGAATTTAGTCCAGCTCAACATATATGCCCATGCAACCAACAGACTTGTGAGAAATGAAAAAAAAAAACCACTGTTGTTTTAGGACATTAAATTTTCAGACAGGCCAAGGACAGAGTATAGATATGAAGAATAGACAAATTTAATAGAAAGCAAATTAGTTTAGTGCATATATATATACATATACATATATATATGTAAAATGGAGACATCAAAGCAGGCTTATAAGTCAATTATAATTCAAATTACATTAATGACTATGTGAACAAAAGCTGACCAGTTCAAAACAAACTATGAAGACAATGAGAACATTATTAATGAATTAAATTATCTGCTGTGCATAAAAATAATTGTAAGACAAAGAGAAAAGTCCAAATTTATAGTCAAATTTCACATCAAGCCAAATTTAATGCAGGTTATAAATACAAGGTAGAAATATTTTTAAAACATACCCTTTATTCAGCCAACTAATATTGACAGCTAATTTTCTCATTTTCATTCCTAAATTTTTGCTCATTAATTTTTCTTCTCATATCTTCTTATATTTTGATTTCTTCTTATATCTTGGTAATTTATCTTTTTCCTCTTTAGTTCATTTTTATATTGAGTACTTATTGAATGTGTCAGTACTTAAACTTTTAATTCATTAACTTGTACTTTTTAATCTTTTTATTTTTCTTTTGCTATCCTTTGGTTTAATTACTTGTCCAAAACAACATGCTTACTTCAATGATTATTTTTTCTTAGTTATCAATGCAAGTACCTGACATTGCATCTCTGAGTCCTGCTTTAGTTCTGTGTCCTAGGTTTTGGTAAGTGATGCTTGGATATTCAATAGTTTTATCTTCTATATAATATTATATGGTACTTTATTTTATACTTATCCAGCATTTTTAAAGTTTTTTTTTATTTTATTTTCTATATTGTACTTTTTCTTTCTCTCTGTTTCATTAATTTGTTATTGCATTGGTTTCTGAGTACAGAAAAGGTGTTTTGTACCATTTCTGGAATATATTCACATTTTCTTTGTACATCCTAAGTGATTATATATATATATGTACACACACATATATATATTGTGTTTCTCACCCTCTTCTCCAACCTACAACCACCCCCTATTTTTATTATTTTCTCTCTAACTATAGAATTCAAGACATATAATTTTAATCTACCTGATTACATTAATTTGTCCTCTATATACTTACTTTGTGATTTTGATTCTCAGGTATGAGAAAGTTAATTGTCTCCCATCTGAATTACACTACAATTCTCATTTTATAGTTCCTATGACATTTATATTACATGTATGATGACTTATTATTTGGTACATAAAGGCTCATAATACTAAGACCTTATTGTGATTTATAAACTATGTCTTCAGTAAAGTGATCATTTCAGGTGTTAACTTGCATATATCTTTATTTTTTTTTTAAAGATTTATTTATTTATGCATACAAGCACTGGGGTACAGGCCAGAGGTGTAGGGGGGTGAGAGGATTCACCACAGAGAGTGGGG
>JAGFMF010011702.1:1815728-1831672 GCA_019455555.1 Galemys pyrenaicus | reverse complement strand
CCCCCTGGCCGGCAGCAGGGATCGAACTCGTGCTGCAGTGGCTGCGATTTGCTTCGTAGTGCGTTGCTTAACCCACTGCGCCACCAGGGGAGGCCCTAACTTGCATATATCTTTAATGTGCATTGTCTAGTATTTATAACACAATTCCTGAATTTATAATTAATTTACTCAATATATCTTTGCCTAGCCTTTGATTTTCAGTCTTTATTTCAAATGTGTATCTTACATATAGCACACCAGTAGAGGTCATTGATATTATAACACCTGAAAATAATTTTGTTTTAATAAATTATTTTACTGATACGGTAGCTATCTTTAGTCTTGGTTCAATTACACCTGTTTTGTTGTACTTTCTTTTTGCTCACTTGGTGTTTTGTCTTTTATGTAATATGGTTTGTGATTTTATTTTTATGATACTTGTTTTAATACTTTTTCTGATAATTTGGAAAGAGTATATTCTATCCTTCTAGTGTTTCAAACTATTCCTTTAGCCTGATATTTTACATATCAAGAACTTATTTAGTTTGAAATAATATCTATTAAATATCCCTCCATGAATGATTTATATGCATCTGTATATACATACTTACTTACATGCGCATATATATCCCAGATTTTCTTCCTATTTTGTTTATAATCTTACTATTTCTATGTTGTCAAGCTTTAAAGTGTTTACACTTTTTGTTGTAGCCATAATTTCCACTGTTTTGTGTATTTTAATGATTTAATTCTACTATAACTCTTTTTTCAAGTTTTCAATTAATCTCTTGTAAGCAAAATTTCTTTGGTTTTGTTTGTCTAAGAAGGATGATTGTTGCTATAGTTTCTGAATTTGTACATGTTTGAAAAATGTTTGCCTGGTGCTTTAGCTCTGAACAATACTTCATTGCACACAAAAAAAACCTTAGAGCATATTTTCTTTTACTAAGGATGTTGTAGACAATTCTTTCTTGATGGGTCACATAAAATATACATTCAATTTTTACTAGCAATGGTGAGAAATTATTTGTTTTCCAAATGCTGATGGTATCTTTCCTCTATCTTTAATATTTAGTTCTAAGGACATCTCAATATAGACAATTTTCAACCAACTAATAAAATTCCAAATAAAATATTAAAAGAAAAAATTCCCTAACACCAGATTAACTTTTTTTAACAAAAATTAGTAATGCTATATATTGAGAAAAAATGCTATCTGGGAATTCATGTATATAGTAAATTAAGTAGGTGCTTTGGGGCTGGCAAAGTCTTCTACTCTCAGCTATTTAAAAGATTGTATGTGATTTCATTATTCAGTTTCCCACATAGCAGTAATTCTCTCACTGAATTAATATTATATCTTTTAAAGAGTTCAACTACAAGTCCAATCACAAGTTAGAGACAAGAAAATACTCAGGTGTTTGTCATAATTATATAAAGAGGAAAGTAAGAAAGAAATTTTTATCTGAAACTTTCTATTTTTCAAAATTTTTGTAGAACGCCATAAAAAAAAAGGATCAAGGAAAGGAATAAGAACAATAATAATAATAACAATAAAGACACAAAAACCAAAAATGAAAAGACAAGGACAATTTGGGGACACTTGGTGGGGATGGAAGAGGGGGAGGGTTGAGCGCAGATGGGAGCACAGGGGACTGAGGTGATGGTGCACTGGTGAGATGGTGATGGGGAATACATGGGGATTACAATTGATGTCAAATATATATAAATTTCAAAAAGTTAATATAAAAAAAATCTGGTGTGTCCTGGCATTATACCAAATATACAAACTTTTAATACAAACTCCAGGCTGTGACCATTTTCCATACATATCTATTAAGTATATGAACAGAAATGCAAGATGCCTAAACTATTATTTCCTTATTTTGATAGATTTCTATTTACTGCTAGTTGTTTGTGTTCATCATCCAATCTCCTACCTCACTGGCTACCTGCAGAAACATAAAATAACTAATGCCTTTTATTCCTTTCAAAGAACGGCCATCTTCCATATTTATATTAATCACACCCATCACAGGATGTGGTAAAATCACCACAGAATGATTCATTTTAACCACATTAAATTTTATTTAAAAGAAAAAAATCACAAACTGAGTAACACTTTCGTGTAATCCAAACAGTATCACTTTTCTTAACTTTCATAAATTTGACTGAAAGAATGCCCAAATACAGTGAGTAGATGCTGTGTGTATAATTTAATATTACAAATTTTTAAAGCAGTTTGATGTCTTCTCTAATACTTTATTCCATAAGGTCAAATATACTCTGAAGTCCCATACTATGTAATTGAGAAATGGAAACCAGAGTTTCAATATGTTGCCCATATTTCACTCTTGTTTGCTATAAGGTGCAAATCTCTTCAAACTCTTTCTAGTATTTCCCTTCTGAATGTTACTTGCTACCCTTTACTAAAAAAGTCATAGTGTAGCCAAATTATATTTGTTAGAATCTGGAAATGCTATTTTGCTAAGAGGAAAATGTACTTAGAAAAATAAAAGTTAAAGAAATCATCTTTTATCCTCAAGATAAAGAAAATACAGCATATTGTATGAGCTCAAAAGAATTTTTACACATATGTACTCCAAAATGACTTCCAAAGAAATTTAGTTCTCTTCTCAAAGTTATTTTGAAAATGAGACAAAGAGATTTCTCCACAGCTGTAAATCATCAACTGCATGAAGATTATTTTTCCTAGAATAAAATTGTTAAATCTCAGCCACTTTATGTGTGAAATCTTTGTCGACTCTGGAGTTAGTTTTGTAGTTCACAACAAGGCTTTTAGCGAGTGCAATTTTAAAAAAGAAGTGGAATTTTTTATATATGAAACTGCAGAAGTTCTTTATATTAGAACAATGGGAAACAGAAAGCTTCCAAGGAAAAGAAAAAAAAAAGACACAATAGCAGAAATATATGAATGGTAACAAATAAACAGTTCTGGAGTATACAAAAAATAGGTTTTCTATTTTGATATTGACACTATACTACAAAATATTTCCCAGTTCTTTAGGAAAATGCCATAGAGCCTCACTCAAGTTCTATAATAGAACGTGGGTTGACAAGAGAGATAATTGAAACTAAGGTGAAGTTGGATTGCAAAGGAGCTTTATACAATGTATTTTTCATTTACCATTTTATAATTGTTCTTTGATAATTTAAATGCTTATGTTACATTATGTTTTGATATAATGTTTTCTTGGGTTTTCTGGATTGATATACTGGAAGAGAATGGTGAGATCCCAAGAATGTTATACAAAACATCTTTCATATATATCTCTTGGTCTGAGAAGGGGAACAAATAAAGTGACTCTGCTAGCACAAAGGAGATAACTAAACATTTAGTCATCAGTTTACAGTTCAACATGTCCAATTAAATAGATTATCATTCAAGCAAAGCAGCTAGCATCTTGTTTAACCAGTGTTAAGGGAATTCCTATTCCTGAGATATTCTGAGACATTATGTCCCTTGGAGGAAAATAACCATGAATTTCGTAGACATAGCTGCCTTTTGAATTTTGTAGTTAACAAGCTAATGCATATTTTGTCATTTTCTTAGAGGTTTTCTTGAAAGGTACCCATTTTGTATTACTTATATTTTTGTAAAATTAGGGCAGAAAATTTACAGTCACCCACCTAGATGTGTTCATGGGATTCAGTAGGTGCTGGTTATTGTGGAAAAAAATAAAATATATAAAATCATCAAAACATTTATAATTTTTATGGGTAAAGAGTAATTTTGAGAAAAAAGTGAAAAAAAATCATAAATATGGAAAAGAAGTAAATATTCTGTTTTTCATATATATCAACCATTATTTATCACTATTTAATATAGCTGGGATAGTCTAATCAGGTGAATATAAAAATGCTTCCCAAATCATTAATTGGGCTTCAACAGCTCAGAGCTCAATACTTTCTACCTCAGCGCTTCACTACTAAGTGTCTAAGTGGAAAAGCTTAACACTGTAACATCCCATTCTAATTTTTTTTTTTTTGTTTTAGCTAATTGACCTGTTGTTATCTGCAATATGACATTTATCTGTAACCTTATTCTTTCTGTTTAGCTATAACGTCCTTCAGATTTTCTTTATCCTTTTTGTTTTGTTTTTTTTTAAAGATTTATTTTTTTATGTACACAAGAGCTGGGGTACAGGCCAGAGTCCAGGGAGGTGAGAGGATTCACCAGAGACAGAGCAGGGAGCAGAACAGGCAGACTAACTGAAACACACTGCTGAGGGGACCAGAGGGTGAGGCAGGAGAGGTCTGCTATACCATGTGTGTCCCCTCCTTGGCTGGAGGCAGGGATCGAACTCATGATGTAGTGATTGCGGTTTGCTTCATAGTGTGTTGCTTAACCCACTGTGCCACCAGGGAGGCCCTCTTTATCCTTTTGAAGAAGGGTACTTGCATCTCTCTTTTACACAGGTCATACTAACACAAAACAGAAGGCCATAGACAATTACAAGTTGCATATAATTTAGGATGAGATTTATTCCCTTAGCCATCTTGTAGTCATTCACACCTCTCTCATTTGAAGCTCACTGCTCACAGTCTTTACTAATTACTTTGTACAAAATTGCTTAGGATAATAACTTAATGAACCCACTCATTCTTAGCTGCTGAAAGAAGCTTTGCTTTATATTTTCACAAACATCTGAAGAAAATAGCTCAGAAGAATTTAAATAGACTTATAAAGTATATCAGCTTGCCCAATTTGTCTTACCCCATTAAAAATCTATCTAGGATATTTAAACTGATTAAAAATATTTTATCTTCCATAATTGTTTCTATAAAAAGAAAGGCTACCTTGACAGGGAAGCAAACCCCACCATGGTGGTAACAGTGCCAAATCCTAACTAGTAGGCCACAGAGAATATCTTTCATAATTGTTTATAGACCTCAGGAAATCAGTAATGCATTTTTTTAATTGGCTTCTCAGATTCACTCTTCCAAGTTGCTTCCTCCCCCACTGTTCTCTCTCCTTTATCCACCAATCCTTGTGACTCTCCCGTTCTCATTCTGACTCTTGGGTTCTCTCTGGTGCCATATGCAAGTGTATATTTTAACTGACAGACAAGGTTAAGGCAATTATTTCTATGGAACTTCTAAAACATTTCACTTCTTCCCATCAAATTATACAGAATTATAATAGTCCTCTATTTCGAAAAGGCTCCAGGAGATCTGAATGGCCTTTCTTGCTTTCAAAGATGGCCTCTGCTCTCATTTGAGTAGCAGATATTGCTCCCATATTCTGTATGGTGTAACTCTCAGAAAACCAAGGACAGAAGGTCTTGACTTCCAAACAGAGTACCTACCATTTAGAAGTAGGAAAATAATTCTTCCTGGAAAACACAATTTCTCCAGTATTGGATGAAGACAACATTCTATAGTCTCTTTAAAGATGGCTTGTAGGTTTAACTCATCCTTATGTCTCCCATAGTATCTAATGTAAAAACTGATGTAGGAGATATTAAATATATGGATTAAAGAACTAGAGAAAAATAATAAATGTTCAATATTCAAAAACAGCAATGGTGAGAACTTCCTTGGTAAAATAAAAAAGTATGTTTAGAAGAATAAAAGAGCCTAGCTCAATAAGTTAAAAATTATGATTATTTTTATTGAAAATGTGTGTGTAAAATATTATGTTTATTACATATTTTTAAGTTTCTTGTTTTTTAATGCACAGACACACACTTACAAAACAAGTAGCATGCAGAGAAAAAGTTTTATACAGTACTTCTATTGACTTATGTGTCCTGATCATTCTTGGAAAAAAATGAACACACATACACACTCACATACTCCCAAGTTAAAGCCCATAGATCACAAATGTCATTGAGGTCACCATATATTAAAGATGCAACTAGACTTTTTGGCTCCTTTGCTGCCTTTTCATGAAGAAAAATAGTGTTTTTAAATTTTCTTAATGAAGTTACATTTATCATTTTCCTGTTCCCTTTTCTTTCTGCTCTCAATACAATCCTGTCATCTCTAGAGTTGATGTCAATGAACTTGAATTTTTCTTAAGTCAGACTCCCAACTAAGTAAGATGAATGAAATCAATATTCTTCCCTTTACAGGTGAAATGAGTTTAGTAACATATGTAGTACTGTACCTTCCTCTCCTTTTTTTCCCTCTTTGTACTGTAATCCATCAATGTATTGCTCTTGGCACCTGAATGAACATATCTTAATATGAGATTTCAAGCAACAATTCTTTCTAAATGTAATGAAATATTTCAGTCTTTGTTCTTAAAAAAATTCACACCTGATATATTTCTTTGCTTCTGCTCAAGAATTTATTTCTATTATTTTTATAGGATTCTTAGTATTCACAAGCGATTAGTCAGATCTTTGAATTCATGAAATATCTGATTTCTGCACACAAAAACCTAAATGATATTCAATGCTGAAGGCTGACTGAAAAAAAATAGAAGGACTTACAGAAGGGATTTCTTATTCAAGGCTACCATACTTCATGGTTTTGGTCTGTATCACTAAGCACCTGTTTGTCATTATTCATGAAGCTGCTCTATTAATTCAAGAATTCCCTCTGCAGTGCTGCTTCTTGTAAGAAAAAAAAAAGTAACTTTATCAAATTGCTTGGTGATGCATTTGTGAATCATAAAATGCTGTTGTTTTTTCCTTATCAATCTTATAAATCATGATTATTGACCTACTCTAATTTTACATCCCTAGTCCTTGATAATGTTAAATATATTATGATTTAGGTAGATGATAAAAAGTATTCAGCAAAGAAAATATTATTCATGCTAATTAAAAACAATATTTGTTTTTATACAAATTAATGTTTTATACATATTAATATTTTTAATATTTGTCATGAGAAAAACATGGAAAAGTTAAAATTTTATTGCACAATAAAGCTACACTAAGACAAAGGATGAATTGATATACTTGGACCAAAGATTTGAAATATTCTGTGTGTTAAATCGGTAAAATTGGAAATACATTTAGAAAATCAAAGGAGACAAAGACTACAGAGCTATAAATTATTGTTAACAAACTGAGGTATGAGCCAAGAACACAGATGAGTTTCAAATGGCAAAAGGTCTTGGTAAGACAGAAAGTCATGGTGATCACCACTAGTTGCAACTCACTTCCCTAACTCAATGCCCACCTGAACTTTGTAATACTTAACAATATATGTGAAAAGCACCAGAAAAGGTGACAAAAATAGTAATTAGAGAAATTCATCCTCTCACTTGGTTGGAGCAAGGGGTAGTGAGATGAACAAAAATGGACCTGAATCTAATAATTGAGTAAATTATTGAGTATTTCAGACTTCTGGTATTTCTGAATATACTAAATGTAGACAAATATTTGTGTAAACAAGTTTTTTTAACCCATTGTCTATTACTTATTGGGAAGGAAAATGGGATTAATAGAAGTCAGAGCTCTTTGTCCAGATTTGGTGGTCAAATTCTTGCTATTTTCCCCTCTCATATTTTTTATATTCCCTCCTATAAGCCAGCTATAGCAGCATGTATGTATTGGACCTAGTTATAAATTATCTCACAGCAAGTATAAATGAAGTCTAATTCTCTTTTGCAGACTTAAAATCTATTTCTCCAAATTACCAAGGTGAGGCTACCAATAGACTTTGTGGAAGAAAATATATATATATATAACATATATATATACACACTAATTCTATTAAAAAGCCAGCTTATCTGACATATCTCTTTTAAAAGCCAGTTTTTCCAAGATTAAAATGGAAAGAAGATAACCTGAATTTTCTCCCACTACAGACTTCATCCTATTGGTGCTTGACAATGATGTCTCTGCTTTGCTGTCTACATCTCTTCCAAAATATCTTGGAGTATTTGAGTAACCTATTCACTCTTTCTGCTGCTACCAACCAATTATAATGAAATCCATATATAATTACTCAACTTGAAGACCTCTTCCACTATAGGTATGGATTGCACTAACATAGTATAAAAAAACAACAAAAAAAAAGTTTTTAAAATAAGTTTGATTAAATAGCATAACTTATTTTGCATTTTGAAAATTTCCTAACAATATCAGTTTTACTTTTAATAGAATATTTTTCTTGGTAATTTTCAATGAAGCAATACTATTGACTTCTATTTAACCATTTTTAGAAAATTGTGCTTTTTTCTGTTCCTTTTTCTTTTTAGTTATCTATTTTTTTAAGCGTCCTTGTTTATTTTTTCACAATATAGGATTGTTCCTCTAAGGTGCTTTCACCATATAGTTTTCCCACCAGCAAATTACCCACAGTCCTCCACAGTGCTCTCCACCTCCACACACCCCCATGCCCATTCTCTATTCTCCCCCCACCTCTTTACAGCTCCCCTCCTGAGTGTCAGTCTCCAAGGGTCAGTCTTAGAGTTTGTCTTTTTCTGGGCCATTGTTTGGTTTCTGTAGATTTCACATATAAGTAAAACCATTCTATATTTATCTTTCTCCTTCTGGCTCACTTCACTTATATTGTTTTAATATTTAATGACAGAACAATCTGAATGTTTCAAAAATCACATTATCTCCATACTGATTTTAACAGTTTTTCTAGGTTAAAAAAAAATGTATCCTATAAATATAACACAAAGTCAAATGGAAGAAGCTTTCACTTGCTGAACATATTAAATCATGAGATTATTGAAACACTTATTTTTTAATTCATCCACAAATAGAGCAGAGAAACTTGAATTTGTTCTCTGATTGAAGCTATCATTCTGTACATTTTAATCGGCGAGTCAAACTGATTTCACTTTTGGTGATTTTTAAATGTATGGTAGTCTGATAATATCATTCTGTCTGTAGCTTTCTGCTTCTGTTTTCTGGTTTGTTGTTGTTTTAAATTAGGATATGCACTAATATATTCAATAATAATATGTCACTATAACTTAATAGTGTCTTAAACTATCCAATGTAATTGAGCAAAAGGGAGATACAAAAATGAAAAGATATAAATATACATTAGTTGCAGATAACATAACTATAAACTAGCAAGAGAATCAATTTTTATAGAGTACTAGAGGCAATACCAAAAAAAAAATAAAATCAGAAGAAGAGGAGAATCCAGAGAAGAATCTCCTTTTTTTAAGAGGAGTAGTCCGGAGAGGCACCAGACCCAAGAAGATTGTGTGATGGGGTGAAACAGCACCTCTGGGACATTGGAAATCAGTGTTGACTGTGCCATAAGGAACACTTAGGAAATTTTGTGGCCATGGTGGAAGCCTGTAGTGCAAATCTTGGAACTGTGCTGCCATGTTTGCTGGCATTTCTGCGGGGAGAGCTAATTATTGTGGAAGTACACATTTAACTGAGGGGATGTACTTGCAGAGGAGCTGGGTCTTCCAGGCAGACACGTCCCCAGTGAAGAGGTTGGACAAGAACTAGGTTCCACCTCACTGCCCTCTTAAGCTGACCCTGTGTAGAATGAAATTCTCAGACTTCTGAGATCCAGGTATGGAAACCCAGAGAGTGCTACCAATATGACCCATCCCGGACATCAATTTCACCTGTGACTGAGCTACTCTAGGCCCTTCTGAACCCTAAACTTAGCAGCTGCAAACCAGTTCTCCCAAACACAAGGCATTTAGAAACACCAAATGAAAAGCTCAAGTAAAACAAAACAAAAAGCCAAATCACCATCTGCTGCAAAAGTGAAAATTCTGTGCACTTAGGACACTTTTGAAAAAATAGCAACCCAGAAAACTACAAAATGAGCAGACTAAAAAATATAATACATGGCACCTTGAGTCCTAAAAGGAACAGTTCATCACACAGAGAGAATAAATCTTCAAAAAGACAAGGGAGGTCTTTTCTTCTTATCAGATGGAGATTTCAAAGTCAGTGTAATAAAGAAATTCAAAAAAATTGAAGGAAACAGAAAATCTGATCAAATATATACAAAAATAAATGAATGTCCTAAGAAATAAAATAACCAAAAGACAGAAATTGAAACTGAAAATAAGACTAGAGATGCAGTTATTTTCAATAGATTAATAAGAGATAAAAATTCTAGAGAAAGCTATGGAAGTAGACTAGACCAATAAATGACCAAATGAATGACCTTGAAGATAGTAATACATAAAGAATCCTGAAAGAAGAAGAAAGAATGAAGAAGTAGAATGAAGGACATAAGAAAACAAACAAAAATAAAAATGAAATGAACAGAAATAAAAATGAAAAAGATAGTCCAAATATTAATGAAACCAAAAAGCTGGTTGAAGGAACAATTAAGCAGAATAGACAAACCTCCAGCTAGATTGATGAAGAAAAGGAAGAAAGTTCAAATAAAAAGAACCAGAAATAGGGACCTCCCTGGTGGCGCAGCAGGTTGAGCACCACACTGTGAAGCATCCACAGTACTGCAGTGCAAGTTCGAGCCCCAGCCAGGGAGGGGACCCACATAGTGCAGCAGACCTCTCCTGCCTCTCCTACTGTAGTGTATTTCAGTCCATCTAACTGTTCTGCTCCCCACTCTGTCTCTGATGAATCCTCTCGCCCCCCACGCCTCTGACCTGTACTCCAGCTCTTGTATGCATAAATGGATCTTTAAAAAAAAATAAGAACCAGAAATAGCAGAGGACACAGCTCAGCCAAAGCAATCCTCATGCCCCTTGCAATCTCTCTCACAATCTCCTTACCTACCCATATCTCTTTATATATATTAGATACCTAATATATAGATCCAAGATATATATATATATCTCCAAGGTCAAAATATATATGTTATATTTGTTTGTTGGTAGCCAGCTAGATATTTTCCTTAAACCTGGAATGTCAAATTTCATGCATATACTTAACATGAAGCTGAGATAGGATTTTTTTTTTTTAAAAAGGGAGAACAGAGAGCAGGATATTGTAACAAATATGCTAAAAGAAACAGAGACATGTCAAAAGGAGTTTCCTTATTAAGGAAACTGCAGAAAAGGTTGTCAACCAGATAGATACATTTCCATAAGAACATTTCTTTGTGGAAAGCAATATAATTAGAAGTGATTGGCACCAAACATCAATCATGATTATAGTGGACATGAGTTATAATTGATAGCTGCCAGAAATCAACATAATTACCAGTACTATAAAAGGCTTTTTGTTATTTTCTTTAAGAATATCTCAAGTCTTTCCTCGGAGAAATTTATGCATTTATGGCAAATAGCAAAGATGATTTTAGTTATTTTATAATTTATTTTTATTTTATGGTTCTTACTTAAAATCTTTATTTCATATTTCTTCAAAGATGGAAAAAATTATGAAAGGCAACCAGTGACTTTAAGATAATCCATGTTTATGTTATATGTGATAGTGTCATTATCACACAGTGTGATGTGTGAATACTGCATTATTCTTCTTTTCATCACAAGTTTGTAATTGTTTCTTCTGAAAACAACAGCATAACTCATTTTGCTACTAATGCTATGAATATATGGAAAGACTGACATAAATGTTTTGGTAAACTAAAGTTTGTGGCATCCATGTACTCAAAGCAAAATTAAAACAGTGTGAGGATAAATGAAGTTTGTGTGGATACTTTCACATGCTGTGCATATTTGACACAATGTTTCTTAGACACAGTGTTCTAGTGAGTTGTGAGTGCTGGGGAATAGCACCAGTTGTCTAACCTGGGTGCTTAAAGTTAAATGATATATTTATAGCAACATAAATTGCTTTTATAAGGGCTTTCATATGGGAATTATTCAAACTAATCATACTTCATATAAGACAGAGTGTTACAAGAGTTTGGAACAAAACTAAGCCAGAGAAAGTTTATTTTCTGAATTATCAGTTGGAAAAGCAGAAGACTATATATGTATAGATGCAAATGAGTGATTTTTTTAATAAAATAATGAGAAACATCTTGTACATAATAAGAGCCCAATAGCTGTATGGTTAATTAATGCTGTTAAGTCGGGGGAAAGCAAGCAAAGAAAAGATATCGTCCTCAAAATTTAGAGTCAATGATCAAAATGACCTTCCTTAATTCATAAGATCTCTTCTTTTTCCTAAACTGCAACAATCTTTCATTGTATTTTGAGTCTAAATCCAAATATTCTGCATTTTCCAGAACTCAAAACCCATTTGACCTTCTTCTGGGACACCACAGAAATCCAGACATAAAGCATTTCCAGCACCATGAAAATATCCCTTAAGTACCATTGTCATCCTGTGGTAACCATCATTCTAACCCATCATTCTGCCTTCCATCACAAATTTTGCCTATTTGATATTCCCCTAAATGAAATCACACATCCTGTGCTATGTTGGCTCTCTTATTTTCCTCCCTGAACACTATTCTGAGGCTTGTCCATGTGGCAACAGTGCCGGCGGCTCCTCCTGGAGACAGGAGGAGACATACTTACTTACCACTTGGTAGCTGCTGATAGCTACTGCCCTCTCTAAAGGGTACATTTGGTGGACAGCAAATCACATGGGGCACTCCAGAGTCAATGTTCAACTGAAGTAGAGCACAAATGGACAATCTCATTTCCTCAAATTGGGTACAACTCTGCTATATGACTCCCCCATAAATTAAGTCAAGGTCAGTGTTTGTTCTTAGTTATTTTCTCCTCTGATAGCTTGCTTATCTCCCTGTTTTTCTTTTTTTTAAAGAAAAACAATTTTTTTTAAGATTTATTTAATTATATTTGACATCATTTGTAGTCCCCAGGAAATTCCCACCACCATTTCACCCATGCACCATCACCTCAGTCCCTTATGCTCTTTCTGCCCTCATCTTGGTCTCTACCCCGGCCCTCCACCCCGCCACAATCCCTTTCATTTGTCTTTGCCCTTGTCCTTTTGTTCTTGTTGTGTTTTTTGTTTTTGGCTGTAATTGTTCATTTCCTTGAGCTCTCTCTTATTATTATTATTTTTTGTAGTTGTTGTTCCTTTACATTCCTCCTTAGAGTGAAGCAATCTCAGATTTCTGTTTTATCTTAAGGGCTCTCTCAGAAAATTACATACAACTTAAATCTTATATTCTGTTTCTAGCATTAAGTCGGAAAATCGGTAGTGCAAATTATCCCAGGAAGCTGATTCTATGTGATTATAAATTGGATTATCCAGGATTTGTTAGCAGAGTGGCCCCATCAATGGCAAGGGATGTAAAGTTGATCATCTTGACATGGTATAATTGTTCACATCTTTACATGGGGTGAATAGACACTTGCTGAGGGGGATGCACTGGCTGGGACAGTATCTCTGGCATTTGTGAGGTATGAGGAAATAGAACAAGTAATGACTGTGGGGTGTTGTGGCTGTCGCTGAGTATCAGAGATGTTTTAAAAAGAGAAAATGAGGCTCAGGGCACTCAGTCACCAATTTAAATAAATATATGAAAGTTAGAGAACTTCTTTGTCAGGTTTTAAAGAATCACTCACCTTCTGTAGCTGGAGAGCTGATATTACTTAGAACCAGGATAAAGACCTATTCTTAAGAGCAACAAAAATTCATGAAAAAACTGAATTTTCAGGCATGACAACATCTTACACCATAGTCATGTCATACAAGGGTGAACTGACCTTAAACATTTTAAGGGAATTTTTGGGTAGATGCACCTGAAAATTTTCCATCCATAAAGGCTACACAGTAGTTCCCTTCCCATAGAGCTGATTACATTTTCACGGGAAGGATTCTGCAGAAGGGTAAATGTTGAAGTTAGAGAAGATACACAAAATTATCATTAAGTATGCCCATATATCAATAAGCCTATAAGATTTTCAATGTCCATGGTGAACACAGGAAATTCACTGACTAGACTTGCCCAGCTTTGAGGAGTAGGTACAATGTGGAATCATGAATTTATAGTAGCAATAATCTTTATGTGTCTGCCCAGAAGATAGAATTTATTCAGTTTGGGAATTTACTAGGTTGATAAAACAGAGACAATGGAAAAAGTATCATGATAATATTCATGAATTTGAGGAGTCCTAGAATCTGATGGTTTAGGAAAGGAAGACAGAAAAAGATAAGTAGGAAGAAAACTAGGGGGTAGGTCATAAGAGGAGCTCTGTATTTAGCAACTTAGCAAAAAAGAAATTTTAGAAAGATGAAGATCTAGGGCATAGCTGTCATAAAGTGGCTGAAGTTTTAACCTTCAGTGAAGGGAAAGTGCAGTAAAGACTGGATAGCCGGACATACCTAAGGACACAGATATTATTACCAGAAATTTTGAGACTAACATCATTAAATTATATATTCCTGGTCCTCTCGGTCCTTAACATTACTTTTTATCTATCCGTAAAAGATTTTAAACTCCTGGCTCACAGATTTCTCTTCGGCCTATGTCTTTCCATCAATGCCCTTTGGTATTTAAGATCTCTGGAAATTACTTTTAAATACTTCAGATTAAAACAAAAGTGACAAATTTTTTAAGAATTGGTGAATCAAACTAAAAGGCAAATGGGAGTTCTTTTGTACTATCCTTTCAGCTGCTCTGAAAGATTGAAATTTTATCAAAGCAATTAGTTAAAAAAATGAATCTGTTATAACATTGAAACAAAAGAGGGCTTAGTGATGATTCTAAGCTACATAGCAAACAAAATTCTAATGACTCTAATATAGCAAATAATAGTCATAGATTTATTCAGTTACCACCTGTGCATTATGAATGTGCCTCAAAAAGCACATAACAATTTCTAAAGATATTTCAGTTCAGATAAAACAATCTGTTTCATCTGAAGCTGCTGTGCTTTTGTATGATGCATGTACTTTCTCTTTGAATTGGATATTTGGTATCTCTTTCAGAAGTACTCTTAGGAAATCTTTTAAAATCTGAAACAGATACTAGTTAAGAAACTATCTCCATATGTGCATTCAAGTTTTTACAAGTAGTAAAATAATATAGTAGGACACTGAACTTAATCTATACAGATCTGGATTTGAATTATAGATCTGTCGCATACAAGTTGTGTGACATCAGGCAAGTAACATAATAACTGAGCCTCCATTTTCTCACTTGTAAAATGAATACACCACTCCTAATTATGATTGAGGTAGGCTATCTTCTTATACAAAGCACTTTCTAGTTGTTTCTCAGTAAATGACAAATATTTTACTATAGTAAATGGTTGAAAAATAAAATTCTGAAAGCTGATTCAGAAATTAGGTAATTGAATAAGTCACATATATCAACTTATAAAATGTTATTATACACACATATGACATGCTACCCAGTTTCAAGAAATGCCAAAGATAAGCATTTGATATTTTTTAAATACTGATATAGGTTTTAAAAGACTTTAGTGATAAAACAGCATATAACTTCCTGAGTACAGCTCACATATATCAGTCAACACATGAATGGAGTGTTCAAAACTTTTCCTGCTCAAGAATCAAGGTGGTTTTTGTCACTCACTAAAATTTATTAATGGATAGAATGCAAGTGAACCAGCTTTATTATGAAAATAAGAACTACAAGGGGCCTCCCTGGTACCTTGGGGGTTAAAGACCGCATTATCAAACTATCTCCAGCCACTGCAGCATGAGTTCAGTCCCTGGACAGGGAGGTGACTCATGTGGCACAGCAGACCTCCCCTGTCTTTCCCACTGCTCCCCTCAGCAGTGCATTTCAGTTACTCTGCCTGTTTTGTCCCCACTCTGTCTCTGGTGATTCCTCTCACCCATGCCCTGTACCTCTGGCCTATCCTTGTATGCATAAAGAACCCCAAGGGGGAAAAAAAGATGGCGACAGAGACAATAGGCTAGAAAGCTCCTGGAAGATACAGGAAAAAGGGAAAAAATACATCAGGCCCCAGTAGGAACTGTAACACTGAGGATAAATTGGACTGTATTTTCAACCTACCCAGAGAAGAAGAACGCACAGAAGAGACTAACAAAAGGAGAAAAGCTGTTTAAACATCCTGCCCCAGCCCCTTCCCCCTTTCCCCTCCCCCCATCTACTAACTCTGCGAACCAGGAACTACAAGACAAACCCAGAAACCCAACACT
>JAGFMF010011702.1:1790273-1809902 GCA_019455555.1 Galemys pyrenaicus | reverse complement strand
AAGAGAAAAATATTGGATGGCTTCACTATTAGGAGGAATATGAAAGAACAACAACAACAATAAAGAATAAGCTCAAGGAATTGGGCAATTATAACCAAACCAAAAGTAAACAACAACAACAACAAAAACTTAAGACCAAAAAGCCGGGATAAACCAAAGGGACCATGGGGGAGGGGAGGGGAAGGGGGGAGGGCAAAGANGGGGAAGATGCCAGAGGGTGCACAAGGGACTGAGGTGATGGTGCACAGGTGAAATGGTGGTGGGTACCCCCTGGGGACTACAAATGATGTCAAATATAACTAATAATAAAAAAAAGAAAAAAAAATAAAGAACCCCAGTTCTTGTATGCATAAATAAATCTTTAAAAAAATAACTAATTTTAAGGAATAAATATATTTAAGTGAATAAATTTTGACTGTAAATAATTTAAGAGAAAAAAGTTGTCACAGTTCCTCAAATATATGTTGATCTTATCATGTAAACTCCTCTAGAATAGGGATTTTGTAGCTCTAGTTTGCTGCATAGAGTAGTGGCTGATATAACATAGCTGCTTAATAAATGCATTAAAAAAGATTAATGGATGAATGCACCAGTATCTCCGCATATTTCCATACCTTTAACACATACAAAAATAATCTCTGCTAAAAATATACCTTGTCTAATCTTGGTTGGTGGTGTACTTATCAATGAAAAAAATAAAGATTGTGTGTTTTCTAGCATGTTTTGTATTTATGTATGTTTATATAAGCCACAATACTTATTATCTCAAATTAGTTATTGTTTTCCTGTCTGTAGCAGCATGAAATGGAAGATGATGTTTTTTATAAATTTCTGGATGTGTTCCAATAAGATACTTAGAAAATTACAGCAGACAAATTAACAAGCTTATAATGGGAGGTAATTCTGATCATCTTCATCACATTCCTCTTTATCACAACAGAATGAAAATGAAATACCTACAATCTTGACAACAGACAGCTTGGGAGATTGCCATCTTGAGTTAATTAGAAGAAACCACTTCTTCAACATCCCACATTGACAAGAAATAGTCCTTGCTTTTGAATCCGAGGGCTGCAGAGAAATGCTACTGAGGAGCAATGTGTGTACCTAATACAAAACCACTTGTCAGAGTCTTCATCTGAAAGACTTGGGTCTGGACTATGTAGACTCATAATACAAATTATCTTATAGAAAATGTTACATCTCCAAAGAGTAGGAATTTTTATCTTCATCTATAGTATGAAGAAACTAGGGTTAAGAGAAGCAAAATAAGAACACACAGTTAATGCCACAGGTCTAGAATTCAAATAGGTCTGCTGTCTCTGAAGCCCACACATATCACCTTATGTATTCGTGTGCCATATCTAAGTGGCTTCTATGAAAATTTCCTCAAAGTGGGAGCTCCCACTCCTTAGGAAAGTATAGTCTTTGTACGATCATACTTTTCCAGGGAATAATTACTTATTTAATTAGTTTGTGAGGAAGCTGAGCATACCTGGTCAGCCTTGGCCTCTCATTTGGATCTTCAATATGCTTATATTCTCTACTCTTCTGTGTGGAATGGTATTGGAATGTGCTCAGCACCTGGATGGGTAAATCCAATTTAAGAGGTATACATTAGAAATATAATTCTGATAATCCATCAAGCCAGGTATCCTAATTTCACTTTTTTATTATTTAAAATCCCTGCATTTCTGATTAAGCACAGAGATATAGAACACAGACTAGGAAGTCATAATACCTAGGAACACATGCCTAGTGTCAGCAAGCACAGAGATGGTTCACTATCCATTCAGATAGAGGGAGAGAGTTCCGGAGACTTCAAGGGATTTTTCAGGCTTCAATGCTCTCTCAGAGAACCAGGTACACAGGCACGCCAGGCAAGGAGACTGGCATGCAAGGAGGCAGGCCTGGGCTATTGTAGCAGCAGGAAGGGAGCACAGGAACTACAGGATGGTTCTGGGCAGACGAGTCAAGGAAGGAGAGTCTTGGATCCCTTGGTGGCTTTCTATGGTTTATTTAGTAGAAGTGGCCAGGTACATGGCAAGCATGGGTGCCGGGGGGCCGGAAGGCTGGCAGGCCTCCCAGCCCCCAGCGCATCTCACCCTCTCGGCTGCTGCTTCTCTCTCTGCTGCTGCTGCTGCTGCTCCTTCGTCCTGTCGGTTGGTCCTCGTAGTTCTAGCGTCCTCATGACGCTGCCCATTTATGCCCGTGTCCCAACTCAGGTGCGCCCACTTGCACATGCCCACCCTGGAATGCTCGCAGCACCACAGGTGTCCATCATCACAGTGATGGGAGGGTGGAAATACCTGATCATTCTCTGACGCTACAGCTATGCAGGGTGTACAGGGAAATAGACAGACAATTGAGGCTCCCAGCCCCATCAATCTTCACTTTTTCTCCAGACTGTCTCCGGGGTTCTCTTTCACCCACTGTATGGTGAACTCACCTCCACTATAGTCATGCTGCCCCTCCTCTCTATACCACTGCTGCCTCTGCATCCACTGTTGCAGCTTTTGTCCCAGCCTCTAAGCTCAGGTGTGCACATTTACACATGCCTGCACACCCATACTCCATGTGTCCATAATCAGGCACATGTGCCCTGGCCCCAGTCCTAAGCACTTTGTGCATTAACAAGATCAAGGCCCGAGGTGATATAGCCACAGAGGCTAGTGGCATAAAATGCCTGGTTATTTCATTTACCCTACAATAATATCTGAACACTATTTAACCTTTCTGCTCCTCGGTTTCCTCATCTGAAAAAATGGGGAGAGTAATACCTACAACACAGTTACCTTTTGGGTCAGGTCAAATATTCATATATTGCTTCAAAAGAATTGCTAAGCCCCAGATGCTGTTTCATTTTGTGAAGGAAGTCTCCTCTCTCCTTCCAGGTTGTTAACTCATTTTTCTTTCTGGTCTGCAAAACCTGCTTTGAAGAACTCAAAAAAAAAAAAAAAAAAACAAACCCCACACACAATCCACTTCTAAATTCTGTGGGAAGAGTCTTATAGGGTAAATAAATTTAAAAATCTGGTTTTTTATGCCATCCCGCCCTTAGCATCTATGACCAGCACCTGCAGTCTTACACACACACCTGTAATTACGGACACCTGGGCCCAGACAGCACAGGGCATGTTTCTCTAGGATCCTCTTTTAAGCCCAGTTATTGAAAGTTATAACCTGACAAAATAGAATGAATTTCACATGTACACACTTAGCAGTTAATTCCTATAGATTCCTGAAAGATTGTACAAGTTTTGTTGCTCCCAACATGAGGTTATCATGGAAGTTTAGGAGTAAGGTCTTGTGCCTGCTGTACAACCTCCTTGATTAGCCCTCCCTGCTAACACCTGTGACTCATTTGTGTAAGGCACACTTATGAGCATTTTGGGTCCCATATTTTTATTCAACCTCCCCTTCTCTGTTTGCATTATCTACTTAGGGGCAATACGAAACTATACTTATCTAATAACTTTAGAGCCAGCTAAATTTATTCAATAATTGCAAATATCCAGAGCACTACTTGGAATCTTCAAAATCTGTCCAACTTTCCTGGAGAAATACAAATATGTATTTACTGGAAATATCCAACAACTATTATGTATTGGGCACTTTTCTGAGTAGTAAAAACAGGGGAAAGAAAATAAAATAACACTGTGAAGTTTGTTTCTCTCAAAGAAAAGTGACTAAATAACTAAAATTGTCCAACTGTAGGGTAAATGGAAGTTTTCAGGCTTTTCTGCCCTCCTGCTATTGGTGTGATGATGCACACCTGAGGCCCTGCATGCATGCCTAAGAGGGCATGCAAGTGGGTGCAACTGGGTTGAGACACAGAGCCTATAAGGGCGGTGTTACGATGGTGCCAGAAGAAGCAGTAGTAGTAGCAGAGGCACGAGAGAGTGAAGCTGCATGGGACTAGAACTGCCAGCCTACTGGCCTCCCCGGCCCCCTGCCTGCCGTGTACCTAGTCTTCTCTTATATAATGATGTAATAAAAGCCACCCAGGGCTCCAGGACTCCTCCTTGAACCATCTGCCCGGAATCATCAAGAACTTGTTCCGTGCCTTCCTGGCACTACACCAACAAAATCAGAAACAGTTGGGTCAAGTGACGTGGGAATACAAAACAAAAATTAGAGTCAGGATAGAAAATGAGACGAAATGACTTGAGCTGATTCATCTTCCCTTTTCCCTCCTAGTGGGAAGAATTTATCAGGTGTTTCCGCCCTCAGCCATTAGTGTCAATGATAGACGCCTGCAGTCCGACACGCATGCCTGATGGAGCAGGGTGTGAGCATACGTAGGTGGGCACATATGGGCTGAGATACAGGACCGATAAGGGTGGTGTAACAGAGAAACTAGCAACAGCAGAGGCAGTAGCCCAGAGGGTGAAGCTTCATTGGGGGCTAGGAAGGCTGCCAGTCTCCTGGCCACCCCCAAACACCCCTCCCATTCCCAGCTCAGGCTCCCCCTGCCTGCTGTGCACATGGTCATCTCACTACAAATGATGTAGACGCTCAATTAAAGCCTGGGAAAGCCACTGAGGGCTCCAGGACTCCTCCTTTACCTGTCTTCTCGGGTCACAGAGAACTTGCCCAGTGCCTTCCTGCCGCTACACCTCCCTTCCGCTGTCTATTGTTGCCTTAGTCCTCCATGAATTACCCGCACGTCCATCTCTGCCTTCCAGAGATTTGGCTTCTTTATCCCACAAAATCTGATGCTGCCATTTTATGAACTAAATTCAAAGTAGGAATACAACTGACTCCTTGTAGTGGCAGGAAGGTGGCACAGGGCAAGTTCAGGATGGTTCTAGCAACGGAGGATAGAGGAAGGTTTCTTGGAGCCCTCAGTGAAATTTACGCTTTTTATTGTCAGAGGTGACCAGGTACATGGCAGGCATGGGGGCCGGAGGGCCAGGAGGCTGACAGGCCTCCCAGCCCTCGGCGCATCTCACCCTCTCAGCTGCTTCTTCTCTCTGCTTCTTGTTGGTCTTGCTGCTCACTCTGGTACTCTCGCTGCCTGTGTTGGTACGCTCACTGCTTGTGTTGGTACGCTCACTGCTTGTGTTGGTACTGGCGTCCTCATGACGCCGCCCATATAAGCCCGTGTCCAAACTCAGGTTGCGCATGCCCACTTGCGCACGCCCGCCTGGGCATGTGCACAGCACCGCAGGTGTCCATCATTAAACCAGTGGCAGGAGGGTGAAAAGACCTGATTTCTCTGACCCTACACTCCTCTTACTAGACCTGCCTCGAATTTAACAATTTTTTTTAATAAAATTCACATATATATTACATCATTATTTATTTTTGAACAATGTTTGATTTCTCCTCTCAGGTGTAATCACCATAAAATTCCCTCCACCAACTCATCCATGAACTTTCATCATAGTCTCCTGCACTCTTCCCTCCCCTGCTCTGATCCCTCTCCCTCTCCGTCCCCTGCAGAATGTCTCCAATTTATAGTTTGCCTGCTAGTTTGTTTTTGATTTTTTTTTTACAAAAACAAAATATTTAACTGATCTTAAGCAGGTCACAATGATTGTATGTTGCATGTCACAGGCTACTTCCCCAAATGGCTTCCGTAAAAACTATAAAAAAGCAATAATTATGTAAATGTACTGCTTATTCTCATTACATTCAGACATACCAAACACAGGGATATACCACATCAAATGTTTTTAGCATCTATATCAGCATAATATTTACCTTTAATATTTGAAAACCTTTGCTGTCTCACTATAGAGGGCAGTCCAAGTGCAGTGATGCCCAACAATCAGTTGTAGACTTTGAAGAGTCACAGCTTCATTAGCCAACAAAGCAGAATGACTATGACCAATGAATGTGACAGTCTCCATTATAAAGCCAGATTGTGAAGCTCTACAATTGCTGTTCAGCTAGAACAGGCTGATTTGGAAGCAATTTGTCTACCAGGAGTAATAAAATGTACAGAATAATTAGCTTGAGTCTCTAATTAATCTGTGAATAATTTTTATTTTTAAATTATTTAGCATTAAACATTTTTTATTAGATTTTAGAACCTGAAGCCCCAGGCATACATGTATAATTTTAAAAGTATCATTTGTCTGAAATTTTAAAAGAACTTAACAGTAAATTAAATGACAATTTTTCTAGTAATTTTATGAGACGTATCTAAATGTAGAAAGTATCTTAAAGTGTAGAAGATCATCTTTATAAATGTTTTAGTAGAATTTGTAATTTAACAGTTAAAGACATCTGGGTCGTGTTTACACTCAAAATCAGACACAGCAATAGTTTATTGTATACATGTTATCGCTTAAGGCTAGAATATGTTTTTTTAATTTATTTGTGTCTCTCAGGGACACCAACAGTGTTATCAATAAAGTCTATCACATAGATGGCTTTATTTATAGCTTTTTAATGGAATCAAATGTATATCAAGACTCGAACATGTGTATCACAGTCTCATGTTGACATTTTTTCTAATATTCATGTAAATGAATCTTCCATAAATTAGGAAAATTAAATCATTTAAAAGTGAAAAATATTCCAAACTTAAAGTTATAAAATACATCACTGAATTTGAGGGCTATATTTTGCGTTCCATCAGTCCAGATTAGAACTGGATGGTAGGAAAGTTAAGTGATATTGGTCAAAAGTCAAGTTTGAATTTATTTATAGATGAAAATACATATCCTAGTTATCACCAACTCAACATGAAGCAATTTCTCAGAAATTAAATGAAAATATAATCGACTTTACAAGTGTTCTTGTTACCAATGGTTCTATTGATTTGTCTTTTAAGATAATTCCTTATTTGTAATTATGATCAAAGTTTAGCATTTTATCATAAACTAATAATCCACAATGCAAAAGATTGAAAATACTTTCATTTTGTTACTGGCATAATCAAAGATGTCAAGGTATATGAGATTTAGGTTGCTATGTTAGAATAGAAATAATAAAGTAGAGATGGGAGATAGACATAAATGATCCAGTGTAAATGAAAGAAATAATAATAACAAGAAATTGATAATCATGACAAGTAAATTTCATTAAGTGTAGAAGACTACAGATAAGACAATCTCAGTAAAAAAAATAAAAGGCCATATCATTTTTTTGTGAAATATATACATAGTCAAAAGATGTAATTCAATGATCACTTCATTAGATACAAGAAAACGTAAAGTATTACTGCATACTATTTTTAGTCTCCATTTACAAAAGTGTCTTTCAAATCTAATTTTCCCATTTCCTATTCAATAAAACATAGTTTCTAATAAACTATTGATAAAGGAGAGAGAACTTTCACTGCACTCACATTAACAGCTCCCATGGATTAAAGTGCTCCTCTGAAGTGGGATCAAAAAGGATTTAGGCTTAGCTAGGTCCTTTAATGAAGAACTCTCAATACCCAGTGGTTATCTGTGCAGTTAGGATAGAGTGAAGTATCAGAGAGAGGATAATGACAATGAAAGAAGTAGGGAAACACACATGATGAATTTCTTCTTACAATTTCTTCTGATGCCAGTCCTAGGAAGAAGACAATGAAATCTGAATCTACAGTCTTTACATAGTTCATTCAATACTACTTCCTATAATATAACCCTCACTTAGAAATCCTTAGAAAGACAAATTATAAGACTAAGACTTACAAGAGAGTGACTTTCCTGTATCTTTAACCTACTTTAGCCAAGTTGAAAATTTTAGGACATGTTTATAGTTGGTTTTGATGGAAAAGGTAACATCTGCCTGAAAAACAGGATAGGAAATATTTAATGAAATTTAAGATAACAAACCAAGCAAGAGAAGAAGCATTGCACCTATAAATATGTCATACTAATTTCCAAAAAGCAGGGAAAAGACCCAATCCCATCCCATGGATTTTATTCTCCCAAATGCACACAGTAAGCAGAGAAGAAAATTCTCAAGTGATAAAATGAATAGGTGCTCAACATCCAAAAACTTTAAAACATTCAAAGTATTTAGTATTATAAAAAAAGGACAATAAGCACATCTATAGTCCAAAGGAAGAAAAGCTAATGAAAGAAAATTTAAAAAACCAAGAATTTAAAACAGAGTTATTACCCTACAAATAAAAACAGAGGATCTTACAAACATGAAGCAAGGGCATGTAGTTTTAGAGAAGAAACATTTAGAGATATTAGACATGAATAATGTATTAGATGAAATACAGAATCATTGGATCGGTTGACCAGCAGAATGAAAATAGATATAACAGTGAAATCACACTGAAATCCCTTTTGGATAACCCACCATTATCTGAAAAGCAATTTGTCAAAAACTGATATTATCTTACTTCTACCAAACAGGAATGCCTTTCCAGTTTCCATGTTATTATTCAGCCCACTATCCTTCTCCAATCCACAAGACTGACCAGCTAGAAGCTATGTAAGCCATTTCATGATTTGAATTATATAGAACACTTTTGGAGAACACTTTTATTTTACTCCTTTTACAGAAAGTCTAATCTCTAACAGCATAAAGTATGTATTCCACATTTTTTAATTAACTGTATCTCATCGTGAGGCATACTGATGAAAATCTCAGAAAACTCAGGAAATATTTTTATTAAAAAGAAAAATTATGATAAAAATTCTTGAAAGTATCAAAGGTGAACTACTCATTCTTAAACCTCTTTGGAATTTAAAATATTAAAAGAGTATCCATTCAAATTTTGTTATGAGTTCTTTTTATTTTAAAAGCTAATGTAAATTGCAGTACATATCCTACTGTTCAGTGCTAATGCTGATATTGCAATTCGGGGCAGTCTTAAAGAATAAGCTAGACTTTGACAGTTAATTATAACTGCATCTGTCAAAATCTTCTCAATGCTCAATTTTCCTTATCCACGAAAAATGTTATTTTTTTTGTTATTATTTAATTTCTATTGTGCCCTAAATGTTAGTGTGAGCTCTGAATGCTTAAGAGGCCCACTGAGAATAATTCCATCCATTGTTATTATTGAAATAGCACTGCAGCTGGTTTGCACCTGTTGCTAAAATCTTTTTAGACCTTCTCAATTGAAACCCTAATAGTTCTGGAGATAGGCAGTTTTGTACCCTATGTGAACAGAACTATGTAAATATAATGCACAGTTATAAGAAAGAGCTTTCTTCAAAGGAAAACTTTCCATTAGATATCTTATATTAAAATGAAACAATGTATTATTCTTCAATGGCTCATGAGACCAAAACACAGAAATATTTAAACTGAGATTCAGAAAATTGTTTATATATCAAGCCATGATGGATAAGAAATGGTATCCATGATTTTCATAAAAACCACTGACAGGTTTTGAAATAGACATATAGGTGTTAGGAATCTCATTTCCAAATACATAAATTGAGGTTTCAGAAATATCAAGTCATTAGAGCTAGAAAGAGCTGACTCTAAATCTCCGATTATTATTTATTAAACATTAAACTCCTATCCTGTGGTAAGAACGGTTGACTACCACCCTATTTTATATAAGATACACATGTGTGAAGACTCCTTTAAGATGTAAAAGCATAAACTTATGTAAACCTATTATGTCTTTAAGAAGTAACAGTCCATAATTCAGGACAATCCATTTTTAAATCATAATGGATATTATTCTAATTTTAGGAAAATAATATACATTAATATAGAATATCCTTTAGAATTCCCTCAAAATATAGCCCTGTACTTTTCAAACAAGTAAATCCTTGGTTAAAAGGTATACTACCTTAAAAAGGATTTTTAAATACAGGTAATAGAACCACAATGGAACTCTAGCTGGGACTTCATACAAAGAGGCACAATTTCAGGAAATTGTGTTTACTAACCTCTTGACAGAAATGTTACCAATTTTATAGTTTTAGAAAAGCAGTTGCTTAAAAGAAAATTCTAAAAGTACAATTAGAATATCATCTTAAAGAATATTTGTATAAATAATACATCTTATGCATTATTTGTTAGAACTGAGTCTAAATCTGTAAATTCATTAAATCTCTTGGATATTCTTATATTGGGGAATTAAAAAAAAAACACACACACCCTGAAATAGCATCCTATTTTAGAAATAATTTAGCGGGAATGTTTTGCTTTAACTCACAAAATTGCAACATAGATTAACATCAATAGACCGTTCCCTAGTAACAAATATATCATGTAGTGCGACCTAGTTCCTCTTCATCACATGTTAAGGCACCATTCAAACATTCTGAAATGATCTAATATGTGCAATCATTGTAATTTGGATTTAAAATGCCTTATAGCTTGTAAACACTGACTCAACTTTCTAACCTCACCATGATTGTTGAAAAATAGTAAAACACTGTCAAGTCTTACTTACTGAGCTCATTTGTTAGTTTTTTAGATTGGTGTTTGAGTCATTTAGCATAACTTCAAACTCCAGCATTCTTGACATTTTGTTTCTTTCCATATTAAGTCATCCTTAGTTATATTACCTGGGAAAAGGTCTAAAATTATCAAAAGGTCAGCATTTATCTCAGGGTACCACCACCTACAACTACAGGTGCAAACAAAAAGACATTTAGTGAAGGAAAAAAGAAAAAAATGTATCCTAACCAACAGAGTACAGGCAGAGGAATGGGTAGAATGCCCAGTTAGCAACTCATGGTTCCAGGTGGAGGTGCAGCTACAGGAGCTGGCAGGATGGAACAGAGGTCTGCTGAGGTTGAGGAAGTTGGGGGCTCCCTCCATCTCTGAACCTTCCACAGCAGCTGCAAGGAGTGGGGGAGGGAGGGCAAGAATGGAGGGAGGGAATGCCCAGCTGTGTTGCTCCCTTTTAAAGGCTCAAAACATAGTCACTTAGTTCCTCACTCAGGACACTCAGAATAGTCAGGGGCAGAGTTCAGACCAGGGCACTGAGTAGGCTTCTCCCCTCCTGCTTGACTGGTACTATACATCAAGGGACAGAGTTTGGGCCCTAGTCAGCTCCAGGCCAGCCCAATGGTTATAACAAGCATTCCTCATCTAAATTTGATAACTGTCAGGGCTATGTAATATTTTTGGGGAAAGCTTATGTTTCTTTGCAGAAAAATTTCAAGTTCCAACACTGTTTTATATTAGTTAAGCTGATCTCTCTCTATGCTCCTCTTGCCTCTATTATAATAAAATAATATGACAATATAACTTTCCTTGTTCTGTAGATACACAGTTTTGCATCCATGTGAGCAGATCTATTCAAATACTATACACATTTCTATTACTAAAGACTGTAAGAAGTATTTAGATTATATATATATAATTTGTATATTTATTTATACAAAATACAGTATATTTTCAATTATATATACTATTATAATCAATGTTACATATTTAATATATTAAATATATGTATTTATACTGCATATGTATGCTATCATATGTATCACTATGGTTCATACAGAATTAATGAACAAATGAAAATACATGAACATTGAATATATAAAATGTTTGCTAGAAAGTGTTTACCTTCCTTTTGTATTCCAACCAATGAATGGTATTTTACATAAGAAAAACTTATGATTCCAATTAATTTGAAGGGGGGCAAATCATCTAAAATAGTGAAATACCTCAGATTATAAATTTTTATAAACATTATCAAACTTACTGCCTCTGATGTTTCCAAGTAGATGAACTACTTTACAAAATATAGTCACCTAAAACAAATGCTATCTATTTACATACAAACTATAAGCAATAGAGAGTAAAACAGAGGGTTATATATTGGGTGCTGTTCTAAGTGCTTTTAGAGATAATAAAATAACTTTAATCTTCTCAGCAATTAATTTTTAATGATGAGGACACTTAAGACTTTCCCAAGTAACCTGCCCAAGGCTATAACATTTACAAGTGGCAGTGCAGATATGACTGAATAAGTGATCTAAATTCAGGCTTCATGCTCCTATCCACTACTCCTGTAGAATAAATGTGGAAAGCAAGTTTTCTCTTATTTAAGTAACAGTCATTTACAATGTTGATTCCATTATTATGGTGTTTAATCAATCTTTTCTTCATAAAATCCACCCTGTACCACTTGCTAATTTAGTCAATTATAATTTACTATCACCCAGATTTATCTGTTAATCATTTTAAACAGGAAGAGAATATGTAAATAAACTTTATCAACTGAATTTAAATTTTACAATAATTATTTTATTTAAGAGTATTCCTTATATATAGCCTAAACTATTGATTAATCCTGAAGCTTGCTTACTAAGGCAGACCTGTAATAACCAAAACTTGTCTATTATTTCATTCACATTTGAAAAGAAAAGTAGAACAATAGTAGAAAATAATCAACTTCTTTGGGAGGTACCCAAAACTTTAATTAACCCAATAAGATGTAGAAATAAAATAAAACTTCAGTTAAATCCCTGTGTTTTTTTTTAATCTGTGTCACTCACAATGGTGGTTTACTTAATTAACTCATATTTAATAATTTTATGACAATTTCAAAACTAAATTTAGAAATCAAAAGCAGAAAGAGAATTGATTTAAATCTTAGCAGAAATAAATTATATTCCTGAGTATTTAAGGCTTATGAAAAACAGGTTTTTTTAATGCTATTTAATTTTAGAGGATTTTAAACCTTGTTGGAAATGACATAAAAAGGATTGTTTTGCTTAGAAGCAGGGGACAGAACTAAATGAGCTCTAGTTTCCTTTCCAAGTTATAAATGCATGAGTCTACAACTCAATATATTCTCAGTTCTCTAGTTAATAGCGCATTGGAGATATCCTTAATGTGAATGGCAAAGTTAAGAGAAATTCTTATTTTTTGCTAAGAGTACACAACATCTGAGGAAAGAAGGTCTATAGATATCTGATTGTAAGGACTGAAAATAAATCTCAGAATTCTAGCCTAAATGATTTTCATGGAAATATTTGATCTCTAGATATAATTAAAATTGCTCTAATTTTGATCAAACCAGTCTTTTTTAAATAACATTTTTATAAATGTTTGGGGCATTCAGAAGATATGAAATAAATCATGGTCACTGACACCTTTTCAAAGTAAGAAGGAAAAGCAGCCCTCCAAAACTGTCAAGCTTCAGTAAGTTTTTACACTTTCAAGCCAGCAAAAATTCAGTGTCACATTACAAAATTAATTTGAATTGATTGGCAAAAGATGAAAATCAGAAATACTCATTGGTTAGAATGTGCTGTGTTATACTTTTTGTGTGCTTGTAGAAATTATTGTATTGTTTATTTTGGAGTCTCAAACTCCCATCACACAAAAACTCTTAACCCTTTCATGTAATTCAGTATTTGTTGCTATTTTATATAGGGTTAATCTATTCCCCACAGTGAACTGCACAAATTTCAGCAATAACTTATTCTGTTCCACTATCATCCATATAAAACATTGTTTACACTGCAGGACTATTGCTTCAGGAAATTATTGATGAGAGCAGCTGCTCCTTCAGAAAAAAAGCAGCAAAGTCCTTTCTGCCCAGCCAGGGACACTTTCAGTGCCTTGCTTTATCTCTATGGCACAGAAGCATGCAAGATTGGATTTCAGACTTTGAATATATAAATAAATAAATAAATAAATAAATGAAATGAAAAAAAAAATCTTTAGAAAGAAACTCTTTAAAACTTCACTTGGGAACTTTTGTCACGCTCCAAGCCATCTCCCTTTACTCAGATTCCTTTGTTAAACATAAAATGAAAAGCTGAGTCTAAGCTATATATTGTAATCGGCATCCAACTTCAAATGCAACTCATTGCTACTGAACTGAACATTGTAATTGCAATTATAACTCTACACTGGTCCATGCATAAATTATTCAAATTTGGGCAATAGATTATTCAAACATTATCTACAAGAAACACTTTTGAAAGCTCACTAACAATTATGTTACAACCCTTCACTAACAAATGCCATGCAATTAAAAGCTTAATGTACTTTTTAGACCCTGAAATGGTCAATAAATTGTCTTAATACAAATCTATTTTTAGTTATAATTCACTTCTGAAATGTTTCTTGTCAAATCTCAAAAATGTAACTATTTCTCTGAAAATCAAAGGCTAACAGTAAAACTGCATTATTCAAGATGATTGTATACACTTCAAAAGACTAACCTTTCATAAAAATATGGAAAGCTGAATTTTTAAAAATGAGATTCTCAATTACTATTAAAATGTTGGTACAATGTCAGCTGCATATGACATAAATTTCTCTACTAAGTTGCATAAAACTGTTTTCATATAAAAGTTAAATCATACATCTGGGATAAGTTCATCTGAGTTCTAAAGTTAATTATTTGAGACCTAACTTTTATGCAGGTCATAACATTCATAAATCCTGGAGCATGTTGTTCACCTGTAGACTTTGTGAAATGTCTCTTTAAAGACCACACAACCCACAACTTACACATATCCACCTGTAGTCCTTATTCAAGTTCGTAAAATAGAATGATTACTCAATTCTGTAGCCTGATCCATTATGATTGTCACTTGCAGTGACCTTGATATAGTACATTTTTTAAAATAAAGTTTCAATAAGTCGTTGCTGTTTAACCACCCAACAAGGAATTTTTACTTCTTACTGAAAAGTCCAAAGATGACTTCTGCTTTCTCCATGATTAAGTCTTCTATACCAATTGCTTTTCATTGGTGATAAACCTATTCTTAAATCAAGCCCTGTGGCAGCTGAAATGTAATTAGACTGGGTAGGCCTAAGTCACAAGACCAAGAATAACTTATATAAAGATACATTATCATCTCTTCTTGTTATTTAAATGTTTAAAACTAATACTTCCCCTTTTTTGGCTATACACAGATGGCAAAATACCAGGAAGTTGTCTTGTTATTCATAATCTATGTTTCTTAACATTTGGATGAAATTTTCTCTTCCACACATGAATACATATTCCATATATGTGAAAAGTAGAGAATCATGCTTTGTCTTACTCTCAATTCATAATATCCTATTCTATTAAAGGAAAGAATATAGAGGTTGGTCCTAATTACTGTTATTCTGCCAACATAGCAGAAGTGCACTGTATATGCATTGTATGAATTTCTGTTGATATGTTTATATTAATACTATACATCAATTTATAAAAGATTTCAACACAGTTTACAGGAAAATGTGCTTTAGGGCAAGATGAAACTAAATGGACTTTATTATCACAACTAAAGAAAAATAAGAGTAGTAAAACAGTAAGATTAAGATATAAGAAAAGAACAGTAATGAGAACGGCCATAAATTGGTATACAATTAAAAGAAAAACACTATAAATTTGCTTTTAAGCTTCAAACCAGGAAGACCAAAGTAAATGTGATCAGCTCCCTAAGTACCCAGAATTTTTATATGATTTTTAAAGACATACACACACATACAAAGAGACATTGTTTCAGATAGTTAAAACCAGCCTCAATATCTGATTACTCTTCCCCATTGAAGGGAACTAGGAACATCAACAGGAAGCTCTGGCCAGAAGGTACACGTGAAGTAAGTATGCTAAGGTAGTAGTCATGGTTCTATAGTAGTAAGCAGAGACTTGCAGCCTTATTTTAATTCTGTTTAGGACACTGTAGCAGGAAAGCAGGAGAAAGATAGTCTAAGGAGGTGCCATAAACTATTAAATGTACAAGTATGGAATGAATAAGCAGTTATTTGCAGAATTTTTGTTTCCAGTGAAAAGAAATTCATGTATGCAGGAGATGTAATTTATCAGGACTCTCTAAGAAGTAAAAGAGACTAACAAAATTGTCTTCATCTTTCTTTTGTTATTAGAAAATTAAACTGCTATACAAACCCTGTATATCAAAATTGTATCTAGCAGTATCAAATACACTAAGGCCAAAAGAACTAGAGAGCATATTTTAAAGAAATAAATCTCATTAATTTTCTTCTTTCAACTTTGCTGGAGTATAAAGTGATTAGATTTTGGATTTGCATTAATGAATAATTTAGGAGTTATGAAGAAGACACTAATTGTTGATGGAGCAACCTTAGTTGAAGAACTCTCTATTCAAATAAGCAGAGACCTTCAGGGTATTTTTGTCAATCTGAGATGAGCTATTTTATTTCACTTTGGGAACTTCTACAGCTCAATGATGCGTTAATAGAAAGAATAGTTTTAAAAGCAAAACAAATGTTTATGGGTATCAATGGAAATTCTCAAGAAAGATACATATTTTCAAAATCTGGATACAAGGGTAACATTTCACATGAGATACAGTTATCAACAAAAATGGAGAAGAACTCAAAAATAATTTCACAAGAGTCACTGCAACAAACCACTGCATAGTCAGCTGATCTGCATAGTCTGGAGATACATCAATTGCTGATGAACGCATTAGCCTATAAAAGACACCAAAAATCACTCTAACTCTTTAAAAAGGTACAGTCAGCTAACATTTACTGAGTGTTATTATATATGTAGTGGTTTTCCAAACACAAAATTCAGAGAATTGTCTAGGTACTTATAAAATATAAATATTCACCAATATAAAATAACTATAAGAAGCAAGTATGAAACCAGTGAGAGATGAACATAACTAATGATCTTTTTAAGGAATTAGATTTTGAAAGGCTGCATTTATTTCTAATAAATAAAAATAGATGTTTGTTAGACAATACAAAACAGAGAATAATAATAATAATTTTTGTGACAAATTTATTTGGATACAAAGTTTGTACCTGGAGTGAAGAATAAGAGATAATGGAGAATGGCAAAGCATCAGTTTGCTATGAAGCAAAATTCTTCCCTTATATTATGTGAGCTATAGCTTAAAGTAGAGAAAATGAAATTTTGGAGGGTTTTTATATACAGCTAGCTCTGGCCAGATCAAGCATGTTTCTACATTAAAAGCAAGCCACAAAAATATGTGGATCAAAAAATTGGACTGATTTGCATACATCTTATATATTTCTTCACTTTTTAACTTTTTTGCAATAAATACGAATTACTTATAAACCAAAAAGTAATAAGTTATTTTAACTTGAGTATAATAATTTAAAACTAATAAAAATAAATCTGTTTGCTTTCACAAGTTCCAAGCTACACTTAAAACGCAATTTCATATTTATGTAAATACGTATACACTTGAATGCACACTTACATATATATCGTCCATATATTATACCCTCAGCACAGAGTTATTAGTTTCCACTTCACTGTGCAAGTCAAGGTTCCATTAGCATGGGATCATGCTGTGAAAACTACAAACTGTTAAGAATGATGAAGACATCAATTTTCACATCTCTGGTCAGTTGTAAAACACTTAAAATGATCATATTTTTCTAAATGTAATGTTGAAATATAGATCTGAACTTTTTATTAACTCTGAAAGTTTGTGTATGTCCAATATATAGCTATGGAGACAAGTTAATATAACTTCCTCGGTCATCAAATGTTAAGTAAAAATCTTTAATTTTGTATACAGAAGAAACTTCCATTTATTTTCATGGATTGAAAATAACTGTATGTTTTGAACTTAGTAAGATTTTGTAGGGGAAATACTTTGTGTACTTTTTAAAAAGCATTGGGTGAGAGTGAGTAAAGGCTTAGGAAAGACATAAAACAAGTCCGTATATTGAGAATAAAAAGAATCTACACAACCTATTCAATATCAGTATATAATAACTTTCTACTATTTTTAAGATTTGCAGTTGCCTAAAATGGATTTCTGGAAATATGAGGAGTCATGTAAAAATCAATAATTTTATTTCATTGATAAACATTTGATTATTTATTACCAGCACCAAAAAGATGCCAGAACTTATAATCAAATTAGTTTTATATAGACATGGAATAAGTATTAGTCAACCTTTGTTTTCTCATTATAACCAAAGTGATACTATGAACAGATTATTGATCCATAGTGGCAAATATGAATTTCAACTTAACATATTTTCATATCATATAGTGCACACACAGCACACAACCCACACAAACATAAACAATTTACTGGATTTGCATGCAAGCTCAAGAAAATGTAATTACAACCACTGTGTCAGAAATTAGGAATCCTCACATGGACCTCCTCATCTTCTATCCTTGGATATAACAAACCTCATCCCTGTGGTCATCAGTGCATTCCTGTAGCAGCTACCTCATTCCTTATGGCAACTCAGAACTCCCTTCCAGCCCCTGGTTCCCTATGATTCCTTGTCACACTGAGATATAAAGGAATATATTCTCTTCTTTCACATCATGAAGAGCTGCAGACCACTAGATGAAAGTAAGATTCTTATATACCTCTATACACTACATCGTTGTTTATTCCTTAGTCTCCACTGTAGGAAGAGTAAGCTACAGGGGCCATCTATTCTCTTTTTCACAAGAGTCACAGCCACAAACCATTGCATACTCAGCTGATCTGCATAATCTGTAGATACATCAATTGCTGATGAATTGTTATTATCATGTTACTACCTATTACTATCATGAAACAAATTTGACTCAAGAAGATGGGCACAGAGCCTCTTCTATGGGATAACATAGTGAAGATTGTTTAATTTCCTTAATTTTTGTCTTCCTTCTCCAAAGTCCAGGCAATCTTTTAGTGTCTTGCGAAAACTTGTCTTTTCATTGTGCATTCTTTTAAACTTTGTGTGTGTTCGTATGTGGTGTGTGAGCTCATCTTAAATACCTTATACTTGCATTTGCTTCTGCAATATTGTGCCAGATTCTTCTGCTTTGATCTAACACTCAGAGAGAGTGATCAGTTTGTCATCACCTCTTAAAATATATTCACTTTCCTTATTTCATTGAGAAGTCTCTTGAGAAGTTTGAATTCATTATTTTTCCCCCTACTACTGCGTACAAAAGATCTCTCACCCCAGGAATTCTGGACTCAATACTGTGTCGAGTATACAGAGCCCCAGCTTCAATTTTTGTTAATGGTACTCTCTGAAATATACTATCCAAATCTGGAAATTTTCAAAATTCAACTCTAGCCATTAGTTCTCCATGAAGTTTTTCACCTAATATTTTGCCCATCTTGATAATCCTTTAGACAGGCAAGTGTTAAGAATGTATATATCATCTTATTATACTCTTTCTATTCTTATTATATACTCTTGGGTATGCACATACTATTGAATGAGAAATTCTTAAAGAGCTCAGAGTGGCAGTTTACTGCTACACAAAAAACAGTGAATAAATACTTAGCAAAGTGAAATAAAATATATGTATGAAAGAGAGACGACTCCTAACATTTGTCTCTATTTTATTATGATCCAAGTAAATACTAAATCAATCAGTAAATACTCAATGCATTTCTACTTGCCATGTAACAACTTTTTTAAATAGGTACAAGATTGGTTTGTGTCATTGTTTACAAATTGGAAGTACATTATCTCCATGCTCAGGTGGTGTTACTATTTGTCACACAAATAGTAATATACTTGGTGTTGTGATTTAGTTATCTAATCACATCCCACCCACCAACAAGAAACCCACAGTCAACCACCATAAGCCACTGAGCTCTCTCCCCATCTTACACTCACCTACCTCATCTGGTAATCTCATTTCTATAGTCAGATTTCTAGGATTAGTTCTTAGTTTGAGTTTCATTTAGTTTATCTAAATTTCACTTCCAGGGCCTCCCTGGTGGCGCAGTGGGTTAAGCAACGCACTATGAAGCAAACCGCAGCCACTGCAGCACAAGTTCGATCCCTGCTGCCGGCCAGGGA
>JAGFMF010011702.1:1679863-1790223 GCA_019455555.1 Galemys pyrenaicus | reverse complement strand
GATCTGCCTGTTCTGCTCCCTGCTCTCTGTGGTGAATCCTCTCACCCCCCACCTCTGGCCTGTACCCCAGTGCTTGTATGCATAAATAAATAAATCTTTTAAAAAATAATTAAATAAATAAATTTAACTTCCAGTATCTGTTTTACTCTTTCTGACTTATTTCACTTAGCAATTCTCCTCCAGCTCTATCCATGTTGCCGCAAAGGGCAAGTTTACCTTTTTTAATAACTGAGTAATATTCAATTGTGTATGCATACCACATTTTCTTGATCCATTCATCTGTACTTGGGCACAAAGACTGTTTCCATAGCAAGGCTAATGTAAATAGCCATATAACCACTTCAGTGAATTTTAATATTACAGAAACTCAATATGCTAGCACAAAAATGATGTTCTACCAATATTACGTGGTTTTTAATGTCTTGATAATTCTTAACCCAACTCACTTTATTGGTACATGTTCTAATCCAGTCTCTTCAGAAGACTTGGTTACTCCTCAGTCTTTTAGAAATAAACTTCTCAGCTTGCTTTGGCTGTTTTTTTTCTAAAAACCTTTTACTTTAATGCATTATTTAAAATAAAAACATGTGTATGAGCCTATTTCTACTGGAGATTTTATGTTCACTTGTTTGCAGAAATAGAAAGACAACAACAGAATCATCACCTCTGTATATTTAAATAATTCATATTGCCAGAGGTCCTTTATGGCTTCCAATAATATGTGAGAAATTATATTAAGTGATGGATCTCTAGATAAAATTTCCTTCTAAATTCCATTACTCTTCCTTTCTGTTATTAGATATTTAAAGCATTGGTGACAGTGAAAATTCAGTGTTGTATTATTTTATTGGGAAGTTTTTATTTCCCATGGGGTAATATCCTTTCTGGAAGCACAATCAAGATAATTGCTAATGGTTGCTTTCATTCTTTACCTGGGAAGAACTTAACTAGGAAGTAAGCTTTGGCTTCATTTTTTTCCTTGATGGCAGCTAAATGTACAGCACCTGGAATTAAGTAAATATTAGTTAACAAAATTAATTACTGACTCAGAAAAAAAGAAAGATTATTTTCTGAGTATACTTTCTCTTTTCTTTCTTATGTCTTTCTAATAGAATTTATCACTCACCTCTCCTCCTAGCTCACTTGTTTTCCCTTGGGCTACACATCCCATTGATATCTTCAAGAATTAGCAGAAAGAGTTTTAAACTGTTCTTTGTGATAGCAGAATACTACTTGATATGGACTGGTCAAATATTGGCATGATATAAATATCCATAAATATGAAAACTTGCCTCCCCTCCACACAATAAAAGTCACTTTAGTTTTTTATGGTTTATTAAAGTTCTATATGCATAATATAAATTATATTTTTAAAGTTATTTTCTTACAGAAACTTAGGAAGTAAATGTTACCTCTCTTCAGTCTATGTCTATACAGCATTTAGGAAATAAAAGGAGGGAAGGAGAGAGGGAGGAAGGCAGGGGAGGAGAAGGGAAGGGGAGGAAAAGGTGGGGAGAGAAAAAGGGTGGGGAAGGAGGAAGAGAAGGAAGGAGAGAGGAAAGGAGGGAGGGATGGAGGGAGGGAGGTAGGGAGGGAGGGGAAGCAGAAAGGTAGCCTAATAGCAATTATGTCAAAATATAAGGTGAAAAAAATAAGCTAACTGTTATGTTTTAGATCACATAGGCTTAAAAAACTAACTGGCTTACAGATATAAACATTTTACTTTACAAAATTTCATGATCAATATAAACACTTGTTCAAAAATCCATCATCACATCAGAATATCCAAGAAAAATTTAAGCACCTAGAAGCTGTCTTCCTTAATTATAATATATATCACTAAATTCCTGTTACATATGATTGAATCATTAATATTTAAAAAGCAAAGTCAATTCATATTCAACTTTTTTTGCAGGTGCTCACTATGTGGCAGTAATTTCTTTGTAACAACAAGGAAACCTTGTACCTCTAGCTGTGAAAGAAATCGGTTTTGGGAAGTGATCCTCAGTCAGCTCACCTTTCCTGTATTATTTACAATCATAAATCATTTTAAGAGACACGTTTTATCATATCACTTCTGCTTACTTTACTTGATCTTCAGTTTGGGGTATATATTGATATACTGAGGTTACTTTGGATTTGTGTAGAAAGCTTTATTTGGTTAAATTTGTTTTTTCCGGTTGAAACAATTTAAATTCTAGCTTAAAGTATTAAATTGTTCATATACTAAATTTTGGGAAATGGACACACAAATAGTAATATACTTGGTGTTGTGATTTAGTTATCTAATATTTACTTTAAAATCTCAGACCATATAAGCTTTGCTTTTGTTTCTTGTTATTTTTAATAATTTATGTCCAAGTATATAGACACCAGACATATTAAAATTTACTGTTTATGTTTTTGTTTTTCTATTTTTCAGATAAAATAGTGGGATTTTATATAAACATGGAAAGAAGGCATATGAAATAATATTTATAGTAAAGATAATATTTAAAGTAAAGGTAATATTTATAGTAAAGGAATATCCAAATATTTTTGTAAAGGATATGTAAGTATATTTTATGACATAATATATATAAATTCACAATTTTTCTGTTATTTTCATAATAATAAATATTATTAATATGACTTGTTTTACCCCTTTAAAATATATCATAGAAAGCTCTCCAGGTTACTTGTAGTGAAAAAAAATTCATTATTTTTAATGGCAACATACTATTCCTCGGTGTGACTACCCTATAGTTTGTAATCATTCACTTACCACACATATTGCAATTGATTGATCCTCCTCTATTTACTTTTCTTTTACTCAAGTTATGTTCATATTCTTCATCAACTAATGATGTTCTTTTTAAATATGTCATAGATTCCCAAGAATAAAACCAAGCAAAGGTACATGTATTATTATTTGAATAGATATTTCCATATTGCTTTCACTTTTCCTAACGTGTTGAAGAACTAACACTTCACCACGTCAGAACCAGTGGTGGGAAACACATTTTTCTCTTTTTTGACAGATATATGACTATAATAAAATAATAAAATTTGAAATTTTCTTATCTATTGTTAAGAAGTTTGCTATTCTTTTAGAGCTCTAATAGTATTTTTCTTAGTTAACCTAAAAGTTCTCTCATAAGTTATACAATATGCTGAACAATGTAGTAGCAAGCACAACCCAGAAACAAGTCAAAATTAAAATACTATTTAATTAAGGGTTTACTCCAGTAATGCAAGGGAATGCATTATCTGGAAATCTATCAATTCTTCATATTAATAAAACAAAAATACATGATCATGTTGATATATGATTAAAATATTTTTCCTAAAATGCAATTGTCATTTCTAATAAGGCAGTAAATAAAATATAAACAAAATATGTAGATAAAGTGAAGACTATATTACTGTGAGCCAATAGTATATATTATAATAAATAAGGAACCATCAACATTTTCCCAATTAAATACAGGGCTGAATACCATTATCATTAACATTAAATACTGCCTTGAAAGCTTAAACAAAACTACCCAAGAAAAAAATTAAATAACTAGCAAAGGTACTAGAAGAGACAAAGTTATCCATTTTGAATAATAGAAAATCCAATATTAAAGTTTCACACATAGTTAATAAAGTCTTTACTGATGTTCAAAGACACCATAAATATGCAAAACCCAAGTTTTCTCTAAATTCTAGCAATTAACAATAACAAAAATAGGAGGAAAATCTCTTTATACTAAGACAATACCCAAAAGATATTTAGTAATAAGTGTATCAAAAAAAAAAAAAAACAAACAAAGAAAACTACAAAACCTTATTAAGAAAAACAAAGCAAGACCTGAACAAGAAGAGAATCATACAGGGATCTTGGTGAGAAAGGAAAAAGCAGTCCTGGGAGCACTTCTCCTGTCAAAGGTACAAAATCTTATAGAACAATATCAGACAAAATTATCCTATCACCATGATGAATAAGCACAAAAATAAGACTATTATCTAATAATTTCTGAACATACACAAAACATAATTATGGCTAACAAGAGCTCCTGTTTCTTTACCAATTGCAGCTTGCAGCTTTACCTTGCTCCATCCTTGCTACCTTACCAGAGAGATCCACTACTGGGTACATTTGTTGCAGTTGCCCCTTTTTCCTTACAACAATCCAATCTTGACAGTTGTAAAGGCATCCTAGTAGGCAAAGCCCTATTTCTTTGAATCCTCTCCAAAATCACTTCACTCAAACCTCCTTCAGTAGATTTTTCCATAATATTCTGAGATACCTATGACATGTGTTCTCTTTTGTTGGAAAGAATAAACCCAATATGGGGCCTCCCCTGGTGGCGCAGTGGGTTAAGCAACGCACTATGAAGCAAACCTCAGCCACTGCAGCACGAGTTCGATCCCTGCTGCTGACCAGGGAGGGGACCCACATGGTGCGGCAGACCTCTCCTGCTGTGCCCGTTGCTCCCCTCAGCATGTACTTCCGTTGATCTGCCTGTTCTGCTCCCTGCTCTCTGTGGTGAATCCTCTCACCCCCCTACACCTCTGGCCTGTACCCCAGTGCTTGTATGCATAAATAAATCTTAAAAAAAAAAAAGAATAAACCCAATATGTTCAGATTTTTCTGGTTGGTGTTTGTCTGGTGGGCAATGACACTAGATAGAGAGATTAAGAGTATAAAGCATAGTTTTTTCTAAAATCAATATTATTTCATTGGTTAAAGCAATTACACTTTGAATGTGATACAAGTGGGTATTTGTTCAAAATTACAACTTCACAAAGAAATTAAATGACAGAATAGTTGAAAATATACACACAGTTACAGGAAGATGGTGGATGTGTTCATGAGGTGTCCCAGTGGAGATAAACTGTTCAGTAGCTTTACTGTATTAGTGAATACACAAATCTATACATCTGATATATCTTTTTCTAAAACCAAACACAAATGTACACACACACACATACACCTATATACATATACACAAATGACTACAAATAAAACTAAGTAATTCTGAATTAGATTGGTGGAGTATATCAATGCTAGTTTGCTATTGTGATAGTCTGTTGTTTTACAAAATGTTAACCTCAAGGAAAATTGAGCAAATAGTGCAAGGGATCTCTCAACATTATTTTTTATTATTATTATTATTGGGTTTTTTTGTATAAGTACTGGAGTATAAGCTAGAGGTGTTAGGGACGGGGTGTGAGAGGATTCACCAGAAAGCAGACTGGGGAGCAGAACAAGCAGATCTTCTGAAATACACTGCTGAGGGGAGTAGCAGTTGAGACAGGAGAGGTCTGCTGCACCATGTGTGGATCACCGTCCTGGCCGGGATGGAACTCAGGCCACAGCTGTGACCACATTGAAACTTAACCTGTAGGCCACAGGGAGGTCTTCTCTACATTATTTCTTCCAGCTAGAACCATCTTAATATTTTCAATAAAAAAGTAGCAAGATTTGCAGGAAAAGGATACTTATATTCTCAGAATGCATATTTTACATCAAAATCAGTGAATGCAGCCAATAGTTACTGGTAGGAAAATAGATTATCAATGAACTGGAGTATAAAATCTAGAAATATATTCATATATTCATTATTATTCATACATGATTTTAAATTCAGGTATTGTTTAGATCAGAGATAACGGTTTCAATCTTCTGGGAAACAATGTACAATAATACTATGTTATATTTATGTAATCATCTTATGTATTTTAATAAAATTATGTGATGCACTGAAAATATTCAATTACCCCCTGAACAGTGAGCAACATTTTTCCCTTATCTAAATAATGCAAATTCTATCTTTTAAAGTACCATATTGCATTCAATTGTGGGTTTTTTGCATGAGATATTACAAATCAAATCAAGTGTCTTCAGCAGAATTGTTATCCATATTTTCAGTGAATCATTGGAAAATAATGGCCTGTATGATAATATATATTTTCTTAATTCTACAAAGCATGAGAGAATTTCTCAATTCAAATAATAATAAAAAAAAAACTCCCAAGAAAGATTTCATCTATGGAAGCCTCTCTATAAGACCAAAGCATCATTTTTCTAATATCCATTATAGATTTTCTGATAAATCTATCTAATGCCTTCCCTAAGTCTCCCTTATCTCTGGGAAGTTAGTTTCTTATTCCTGCACTGTTATAATTTATCTCGATTTCTTTAATTCTTTTTCAGCTGGTCTCTTTAATCCTCTTAATTACAGCTTCTTCAAAACTCACCCTTATGTACTCTACTTGCACTATTATCAGATCATTTCATTATCAATTATCTGTAAAATTAGTTCTTAAATTATTCTTGGTTTTTAATAACGTATTGTTCTCACCCATCAACCTTTCCAATTCAAAGGTAGTATTTTTAGATATGTTTCTTATTCTCCTTTTCAGGACCATTAATCAAAAACCACACTGGTTTTCTTTTCTCACAAATATGGTGAAGTACATGATGTCGTCTCAAGATCCAGGACTAAAAACAAGGATTTTTAAAGTTACTAGGCCTAAGATTCTCTTGATGTACTTTTTAGAGTTGCAAATTTCCACCTTCATTTTACATAAATTTTGACTAGATCTGTGGTGATATCTGAGAATCTATATATTCTTTTTGTTACTTTTTTCACTTGTTTTTCCAGTTTCATTGAAAAACAATTTACATATAATAAGGAAATTGTATTTCAAACTTGCATCCTATCTGATTCTGACACAGGACATATATGAAAGATTCTTGAGAAATCAAAAAGAAAGCACAGATGGTATCCACCTAGCAGTCTCCTTACCTTTGGAGTGACCCCAGAACATCACAACCAGAAATGTCTCAGTGTTTTGGCCAATAGTAAAAATTACTTAGAGATATTTCTATATATTTAATCCCCTGATAAATCACGACTAGTGCTCTGCTATCCTTAGCAAGTCATGGAGATGATACACTTAGTGACAAAGTGAAGTTAAATGAGTTCAAGCAATTGCTCTCCTCTCACTAAGCTGTTTCTCACTTTATAATAGGAAGATAACATCTACCCCATAGGGTAATTGTGAGGATTAAATGAGATCACCTGTAAAAGTGTTTATTCAGAACCAAACACAATGCAAGTGCTAAGTAAATATTAGCTCATATTTTTCTTCTGGGAACTTTTCATACTTTTCTTTGATGTTATTCTTAATAACTGTTTACATTCTGAAGAACATGGCCTGAGTAAAACATCTTGCGTTGTACTGGGATCCTGCAGGTGCTTAAATGATTATTAGATCAGAAACTCAACAACCAAAAATCATTTTCCTTTCCTCATGTGTTTAATTTCCTTTGTTTGAGGTGATGAAAATTCTCAGGAAGCTGAGAGAAAATATCATAAGCTTAGTGTCTGTTGAGAAAGACACCATATGTCACCATATTACATTGACCCTTCCACATCCTATTAGAATGCACCAAAATCCCAGAGAAAAACATTTTCCACTGTAAGATACATAATAGCATCAAAAATTACAGTCATGGACTTGTTTGCTCTGTGAGCAATACATGTTTCACATTTTCCATCAATTTTGAAAGGGGAAACAAAGAGAACTGGGAACATTAGCTCATGGAGAGAGAGCTTATCAGAGAAGACTGCCTGTGTACTCCCAGCAACAAGCTCCTGGGGAGAAAGTCACTGGTCACCAATGCTCTAAAGAAGAAAAGGAAGGTCAGTCACCCTCTTGTCTCAGTTATCATCCTGACAAAAGATTTCATAATTAAATTCTAACCTGGGAGTGAAGAGTGTTTAGGGAGTGTGCACCTGGAGGACCCTAAAATGCCTCCTCTCCAGGCCCAAGAGCAAGAGTGCTGGTCATTTCTTCAACAGGCAGCAAATACAAGACAATGTATCTGTTTCACTCAGGGAATTAGCTCCCAGCCTGAGAGTAGGGGGTCTTTGATTAACACCAGCTCCCCCTCTACTGGACATTTCCCCTCTGGCTTCAGTATCTGCATGCAAGTGAAGGAAAGATTTTCCTAGAACCATGGATATATTTACTCTGTACATTTTCAACTTTTTCTTTTTCTTTTCTTTATCAAAACTTCCCTATTTTCTCATGTGCCAAAGAATATATTATAATTTCTCCAAGCTAAGATTATCCGTTATTATGAATATCTAATATAATTACCTGAATCTTATTAAATCTTTTTCATTTTAACAAGCATTTCTGCTAACTGTAGAGATGTTTTAGGACACAGAAGGCTATAAGTTATTTTAAATTATGTTGCACAGGTAGCAGTAAACCACATTTCCACCCTCCAACTTCCAGTACCATATTCATTCAATTATATGAAAAACAAAAGTTAATATGTACTCAGTACTCTTTCAAGGTCTAGACATTTAAAAGTTACAGATAGAGCTGTAGAAAATATATAGAGTTATATAGCTATATAGGTATAATTATGGACACAGAATATATACGTGTAGTCTGTATCCTAAATTCTATCTCAAATAGGAGAATCTGATCTCTATTATATATGCTAAACTCCATCTCACATTCTCATTGCTGGGTATCCTGACCAAAGATATGTTATTAGATAAAATATATTTGAGTCAAAGTTAGAGGCAAGAAAGGAAAGTCAGAGGTAAGAAAGGAATTCATTAACTTCCAATGGGATTTTTGTAGGCATTGAAAAAGGATGGAGGAGATTTGTCTATTTCAATTTTTAGTTGTAAACAGGAAAATACAAAATGCTAAACTTTACTCCAAAAATACTACTTATTAAAGAAAAGCACTAATTATCTAGTTTCAAACTCTAAAAAGCTATAATGAACATCAAATAACTTATAGAATCTCTGAGAGGCTTGGTGACACAACTCTGAAATTACCCCTAAATATGCATGACACATCCATGCATGACATCTGCTCTGGAATTTTCTACCTCAGTCAGTAATGTTAACAGTTGGGACTGGACCTCCAAATATCTGCCACAGCCACCTTGTGTATGCACCCACTGTATACCTCCATTATTAATCACCAGAGCGAGTCCATATCCTAACCTGGCTCTCCTCTGAGTCAATGTCTGAATTTCAAAATGTTGGTCAACCACCTACACACTAGAGGCAATGGCATCTGAAGATGTACACTTTCAGAAAGTGAGACTGACATGAGAAAATGACAAAATGAAAGGAAAAAGTTCTAAATGGCATCTGGCTACAAGCAATATTCACTCTAGGGTTTTCTTTGAATTTTCCTTTTTATATATCATATATATCCTCCTGATCAATGCGCTGTTGCACAACATTTAGAATAAGAAATTCATAGCCAATCTTCCTTTCATAAACAAATGTTCATTGATTTTTCTTCTCTATATGACTGCAGAAAGTGGTATCAGATTAATTACATATTTTATCATGTTTTGAAATCATTTATTCATTTTTCTTCATTTGTTCTTCGTTTTATTATGGTTTTAATTCATTTTTACATTTTAAATTCATTATAAACTTTGTTTTGCACAACAACATGGACCAAAAGCAATCATTTATTTAAAATATCATATTCCTAGAAGTAATCACCCAAATAGTGTGCTCACTGGAGAAAACTGGTATTATGATACACATTTCCATATCTTATTCATAAACACAAAATAATTCTTCCTTCTGTCATAAGATTTTGTCTGTTCTGTACTATTTTGACTTAAACTACCTTACTTGGCTGGAACATTTATCATAATTATTATTAACGTCAGTTTATAATAAGCCAATCTATTCTGACATTTGTAATACAAATTATAATGTAGTGTTATACACTTAAATTACTCTTCCAAACATACTAATTAGAAATCTTCAAATTCTTTTGTGGTGTAACTTTTTAGTTTGATGTAGTCCCATTTGATTATTTTTATTTCTTTGTTATTGAAGAGGAATCCACAAAGACATCACTGAGGTCAATGTCATGGACTATTTTCTTTTTCTATTTTCTTTTTGGATTTTATGTTTTCAGGTCTTACATCCATGTTTTATGAATCCGAGTTAATTTATGTGTAAGGTATGTTATGGTGATCTCATTTCATTTATTTGCATGTCCATTTTTCCCAGCACCATTTGTTGAAAAGAATTTCCTTTCTGCAATATATACTCTTAGCTCGTCTGTCATACAGTAATTGTCCATATATGCGTGGCTTTCTCTCAGTTCTCATTTCTATTCCATTGGTCTGTTATGTTCCAGTACCATATTGTTTTGATTAGTATTAGTTTGAGCATAGTTTGAAATGTGGAAGTGTGATATTAACCCTCTTCTTTTATGGGGGTTGCTTTAGTTATTCAGGATCTTCTGTTTCCACTGAATTTCAGTAATGTTCACTATCTTCTTTTGAAATATGCCATTGGAGGCTTAACAGGAATTCACTCAATCTGTATGTTGTTTTTAAATTTTTTAAATTTTCCAATCCATGAACAGAGAATATCATTCCATTTTTTTTGTGTGTGTCATGTTTCTTTTAACAATGCTTTACATAGTTTTCATTGTATATGTGGATGGAACTGGAGGAGTTAATCTTAAGCCAAGTAAATAAGAAGGAGAAAAACAAATAACACATGCTTTTACTGATATATGGAAAACAAAGAAAAAAAAAGTCAATCGAAATCAATCCAATAATAAACACTAGAAATCAGGCTATTTAATAAAGGCTTCCTAGAGGGAGAAAGAAGGTGAATAGTAAAGCATGTAGGAGGTCCAAAGGATACTAGCAGAAAACTATGGGTGCTTTACTGGTGGGTGTGATATGGTAGCATGAGTCTGAGAAGGTATGATCTTATATCTCTGGATCACATAGAGTGTTGTAAACCAGTGTTATCTCAATTTAAAAAAAAAATCTTCAAGTCCTAACATTCTCTGGTTTAGTGAAATGAAAGAGTAATACAAAAATTATTAAAATTACTGATACAGGATCAATAATGGGGGATAATATCTCTTATCAAATCAGCTTTCCTTTTACCTGTGAACCACTGATAGGCCAATAAGAAATTCAAGAAGGCAGGCGAATCTTGATTAATCACTCTGTTTTAGGCTAATATTTTGTCCATAGCACTGTTATTCTGAAAAGTCTTTTGATAGATTTGTTATTGCATTGCTGGTTATTAAAAGCTACATACAATACAGTTGTACCAATGTTTAGCACCCCCTCTGTCACTAAACATTTTAGGCCCCCAATCAAAAGCAAATATGCTATAACAATTGCATTAAGGATTTTTATCCTTAATCACAATTAAAATAAAAACAAGATAGTTTCATGACTTTGAAAAATCCTATTTATAAACTAATTTCATTGGACAGCGCATATGCTTAACTGTATAAGATGACTCTTTGAAGTTGTCTTAAGGCTTAAAGGGGCTAAATGTAATTTGCAATTGAAAGCTTTGTTTATCATGCTAATTGTGTTTCTAGAAGAATTAAACAATGCATTTTATGAGAACCTAGGTATTGGCTTAAATAAAGAGAGAATTATCTTTTAATTAATATCAATATAAACAGGAAAACAATATATGGCTATTGAAGTGCCTAAGCAAAGACAAAAACAACATATAGGTTAATTAAAAAAGTTATTCCAACCTCTTTGGAACCTGGTTTTGGAGGAAAGGAAAATATAACAGACATTTTTTTGCTTTTAGTTAATTACTTTGGCACTTTATTCATACAAGCATAGTTTCATTCTTTTTCTGGTACTCTCGAGGAATTTTTCACCACCATCTTACCCAGGTAGAAAACTCTATACAATAAACTAAATAATAATGAAAAGTTTTTCATGGGATTATAACAAATGTTTATATGTACTTGACATCAGGATTGTTTATATTATTGATTTCCTCTAACATTGCTGAACAAATGGAAATTGCAACCAAACAGGTAAATGGAAAAAATCAAAATTTAGTGGGTATGGGTCTAATCAGAAGCAAACTCAGATGACAACTAAGATTAAATACAAAGAAAAGAACTGCTGTGTTTCCTAAGTGTGTTAAAGGAAATATTAGAAGTTAATGCTTTATTTGGAATAAGATGTAAGAGTTATGCCAAAAGTAAAAAAGAAATTGTTAGTAGACAACATGGCCTAAGTTAGTTGGACCAAGACTTGAATATCTTATTTACTACTTCTTAGCTAGGTGATTTTAGGAAGTTACACTTGTTTAGCTTTCTTCATCAAAAAAAAAAAAAAAAAAAAAAAGAAGCAAATTCTAATACCTATTGAGACATAGGTATTAAGATTAAATTTTCTTCAATACCAGACTTTTTTCTGAGATAAGCATAATTCAATCAAATACTAAATTCATGACAAATAAAATGAAAGTAAAGATAAAGAATCAAATAATGATAGATCAGTTAATATAACTTGAATATGTAGATAACAGTATGGCATATACCTGTCAGAAATAGCCTTTTTAAAATGATTTATATGAGCCCTAATTTCTCCAATTTTATCTAATGTTATCATCAAACCATATCCACCAAAGCCAAGTAACCAGAATAGCTAGAGTGGTTTCCAGCTCTGCTTTTTGAAGATAAAATGATTTTTTTTTACTTTAAAAAAATAATAGAATAATAATATAAAGGGAAATATCTTATTGTATTACTGGCAGCATTTTTAAAAAAAAAACTATTAGAAACACAGAAAAATTTAGTAATTTTTTTTTAGCTTCCAACTTTATGCTGTCCAATAATTTTGAATTAAGATATAGTTTAATATAAGCCCTGAATCTCTGACATCAGATAATATCCAAACAAGTCTATTCTCCATTCACCCTCATACAGTCAAATAGTTTCTAGTAATGATTTGAAAACAACATTGCATCCACTTCTATCATTTTACTTTTATTTAAAGACTCAGAATTTATGGTTCAGCATGAAGCCTGACCCACATAATAGGACAGTATAAGGTGTGCAAGCTACAGATATAAACATAATCATCCTTCTCACTACCGTTCTTCATCTCTAGTTTCTACTTTTCTTCCTGGTTCCTCCTGATGAGTTCAACTCACTTATTGCTATTTATAGGAAATGATCAGTTTGAGTAAATGTCCATTTTGATGAAGTAGAGATTGAGGCATCTGACCATGAAAATGTAACTGGTAGTCCCAAGTTGATGGTACCATGATAATATGCAGGAAAAAAAAATGTATAATGAGAACAGTTTCAGTCTGAAGGAAGTGTCCCAGCAAAATTTCAGGTCAAGAAGTTAAAAATGCATTCCAACAATGGCTCTGCGACCAGGAATAGCAAAATACAAGATGGGTATCTGAAACATATTTCACCTAATGAAAGATCTTGAAGAGTTCTATATGAGATCTGCTCTAGAAAAGTATTAAGATCATTTGGTTCCATAAATCCTGACATGTGCAACTACATAAAGTCTTTGCCTTCCATATACTCTTAAAAAAATGGGAAGCTGTTCTCTGTACCTGTAAGCTTCAGCTGCTTATATTCTACTGAGCTCTGTGCAATGCAATAATTATTCGCATGTAGTCTGACACCATGGCAGAATCCCACTTCCTTTACCTCACAGAAATCACAGAATGTAAAAAAAAAAAAAAAAAATTTTACAATTAGGCAGAAATGTTTTTGTCATAATGTTTCTCAATAACATACTAAATATCAGTTCCTGTGATAGCCTCACAGATATTCATGTTTGAATATTTCAATCCCAATAGAGAGAAGACTTTCCAAACCCATTGGGAGTCCAGTGTGTTTCCTAGGAAAATAATAATATCCTGCACTTCTATATGATTAATACTTTTCTTTTCCCACAAGACAGCACATGCTTCTGTTTTAAATACTTTTTCTTTTTTTTGTTATATGTTCATTACAACAGCTCAAAAGTACAGTTATTTTTGCAAACTGTAGAAATCAGTGTATCTTGTTTATATCAAATTTAAGTTCTAATTTTCAAATTTGTATTCCTAAATTCTTTAGTAAATGTAACATAATATCTAAGTCTAACAGGATGACTTCCACTGTCATATCTCTCTATATATGTATATATACATATACATATAGTTCCAACACCAGTTACACATGACTGTATGTTCAGTTTTGTTTTCTAGAGTGTCAGTCTGCTCAAGTCCCCAAATTCTTGACCAAAACAGTTCCACTTTAGGATTAACCTTAAAGATAGGTCCCAAACTAGTATCATCTACTCTATTTCTGCTGATTTATGTAACTATTAACTTATTCTCCTTTTTAAAACTGCAATTCATTATTTTGTAAATATTTCACCATATTGAATGGATGGCTAAGTACTATAATTTTTTCAATATGTTACATTTCTTCCCTTTTTTTAATTCTTAACATTATCTTTTAGATATTCAATTTTTGATATTTAGGTTAAAGTCCTTAAAAAGGTTCTTTCCATTTTGTCCTCTTTCTAATCTATCTTGAACACTATTGCTTCATCTGAATTCCTGCTGATGACATCCTATCATTCACTCTACTCAAAGACTTTCAGATTCTTAATGTTAATTAAGTGATATTCGAACACCTTGCTTAATCTTTAAGGATAGGCCTCTATGATCTCATTATAATATATCTTTCCAACTTTTTGAGTTTATACACACTTCTTGACAATCAAATTTATTTACTGAACTGATTTTCACTGATTTAGTTTCTGAATGTTATTGAGAATATTATGCACTTTTTCTATAAAGCTGCATGTAAATTCTTTTAAGATTCTATGTTAAAGTATTTATTACTCTTGATAAGTTTCTTTTGTTTTTAATAAGAATTATACAAATGACTACAACAATTTCATTAGTATTATGACTCTTATATTGCTTAGAAAAACCTTTAAACAATAACAGCCTTCCTTGAGCTCTATATAATTTTTCTTTGCCATCTTTTAAATTTCTATTTATAATCTTTGTTTTCTAATACACACACACACACACACACACACCCTTGCTACTACAAGGTCAGAGTAAAAGTCAATACCTGACTAAAGTCAATACCTAGTAGATTCTCCCTTGTACACAAATATGTCTTATTCAGTGTTCTATTCAGCAACACATATATTAAAATTGAAATGATACAGATATGATTAGCATGGGCTTTGAACAAGGATGACAAATATTTCTTATCCCAAAAAAGTTATTCCTTATATTTTATAATGTGGTACAATCTCAGCTCTCTGTCCCTATAAAGTACTCTGAAAAGAACCTATATGAAAATCAAGCAAAGTAGTTGCAACAATAACAGTTGACAGAAACAAGAGTCAGCTAAACTGTTAGTGAAGTGTTATATATTAGAATTCATCACGTCTCTCAACACAGTGCAGATGGAAGTCTTAAATCTAGGGTATATAAATTTAGGGTATATTTCTGAAGGGCATAGGTTATTAGACTCATGTTATTATTTCTGATTCATAAAGAGAAGAGTTATTTATTACTAATGAATCCATATTCTTTGAGCAGTACACATTTCACTAAAATACTTCAGTTATGGCATACTTCAGTTCTCCCTTAGCTACAAGACACACCCTCTGGGGTTAATAGAAAATTCAGGTAACTGAACCATTTCTATAATGTAAGCTTTCAAATGCTCTTTGCAACTAAAATATCTATTCCGGATCATTGCAGTTCAAAAGTAACTGACCAACCTTGGGTGTGGAACAAAATTAAACAACAGACCTATATTATACCATGTTTCTCCTATGTATTTTAGAGTGTAAATAGAGTAAGAATTTTTCAGATTTAGTTAGATCTGCCTTAGGATTTCACATGGACATTGACGGGAAGTCTCCTCCCTAGAACATAAAAGAAATTTTTTAATTTCATTGTCTTTTATTCTTGACATCACAGTATGTTTTAGAGGCATAGAACTAGTTACCCTATCATTGCAACACCCCAGAGTTCAAGCACAGATGCTGTTTCATTGTGATCTAGATTTTGCCTTAGTGAGCTCATCAGGCCTCAAGGCTTTAAATGTCATCTGTAAAACAACACATCCAAATTTATGTCTCCACGCTGGACCTCTCACATAACCTGTGGGCTTGCTCATCTAACTGCCTTCTTGACATCGTCCATCTCCACTAGGGGGTTTAATGGAAATCATAAAATTTATTATGCCAATTACTGGGTCCATGTGTTATTCATCTTTTTTTTTATTCCAGCAGTATCTAGCTTAGTGCCTGACATTTAGTAGATGGTCATTTAACTTTTTTTCTGATTGAATGTGTTAACTTCTCACTTCAAATAAAACCAAACATTCCATAAAAATAATCTTATCCCCATTGCATTTACTGTCAAATGTTTTTGCATACATATTCCAAAGACGTAAATATCAGAGTTAATAATTCCACTAAAACTTTTGGTGTATGGTAATTTTATCTCTAATAAAGAAAGTGATGCCAGTACAGAAAGGCATCTATCATTAATTTCATTAATGATACATTGTAATAGGTCATAGGAAATGGTATGTGAACAATATCCAAATAATCATTAGGCCATTACAAACTGTATAAGGAAAATATTGTCCAACTTCTTAGTTTTTAGTTCTGTTTCTGAGATCAATTTAGCTAGTTTAGAAATGCAGTTGAATTCAATAAACATATGAACCTAGAGTACACCAGGTATTGCTATTGGCATGGTGATGCTGATTTCTTTCTCTTTTACATCCCTACGAAAGAGATGAAAGGAGGTATGACCATCAGCTGCAGAAAGAGACAGCAGGTCCCTCTAATGAAGGTAGGTGTTTTCTTGCTGACTTCCCATGGGTTATGCTGTTTGTGAAGCTGAGTCACAAGGAAGTAAATAAGCAACTTCACAACGGTAGCAAATCTCGAGTGGGAGAAAATGACGTATTTGGTGACATGTTATCATAACTGAGAAGATCTGAGGATCTGAACGAATAAGCATCATTTACAAACAAAGCCTCCTAAGCAGGGAAGAACAAAGTTTAGTGTGCCAGGTAACATAATGAGAAATTGGATAAGATTAATTGTCTTTCCAAGCAATGTCTATGACAGATGTTCAAAGTTCCTCAAATATGTTAACTCCATTAATTATCCAAAGAACATGTAGAGAATATACTTAGTGAGTAGCTATAAATGATCTCAGATGGAAACTATTGTCCAATTTTACAAACAAAAAAACTAAGTCAAAGAGATAAGAAACTTGACCATAGTCAGAATTTTTTGTATGTATGTGCAATTGCAATGCATTCATATTATGTCAATGTAGGTATAGCTCCTTTCTCAGAAATATCAATAGAAGGCTTATAATGATAGGGCTTATAGGAGATACAAAGTTTACTTATCTAAATGACACAGAAACAAATTCACCACATGAATAATACTAAAATGAGAAATCTGCAACTTTTTCCCAAAAAGCCAGAAATGTGAACATGTATGCGCCAAAATGCTCATTAAAATGGTCACAGCAGAAAATGAAACATGAGTGAGTTAATGAGGGTTGTATCAGAGTATAGAATAACTGGATAGTATAGTTAATAAAGAATAGTCCAGATTTACACTTGTTATGACTGCATAATTAATTGTCACTTGTGCCCTCCCCCCACTTGACACTCAAAAGTGTTCTACTTGGAAAATATATAACACGATCACTCTAAAAGTCAGTCTGCAGAAAACTTACCTGTTCCCTGAGTTATGTGCATGTAGAATGAGACCCAATGTGTGTTTGCTACCATATCATGGACACGTGTTGAGAAGGCTAGTTCATGTGGACTACTGATCCTCAGGAATCTTGAGGTTGTATACAGCTGGATGTTTTCTGTCAACCTCCTGAAAACAGTATGTACAATACTCAGAAATGGTCACATTCCTCCACCAGACTTTCTTTACTTGGTGCAAAATCCTTCCTGTGTTCAGTAAGTAGACAGAAGATAAAGTTGAGTTATCAATGATAGCATGTGACCAAGGAGTGCCCGTGGGCCCCCCAAATTGCACACTCTAAGGGGTCTGGCCATTTATGCACAGGAATATAAAGCAGGGGGTCTCCCTGGTGGCTCAATGGGTTGATTACAGCACTATGAGGCAAAATGCAGTCACTGCAGCACAAGTTTGATCCCCATGGCAGGCCACTAAGGTGACTCACATGGCACAGTGGACCTCTCCTGCCTTGCCCACTGCTCCCCTCAGCAGTGTGTTCCAGTTGTCTGCCTTTTCTGTTCCCTACTCTGTCTCTGGTGAATCCTCTCACAACCCTGCACCTCTGGCTTGTACTCCAGTTCTTCTATGCATAAATAAATAAATCTTAAAAAAAGAAATACAAAGCATACTCTTAGTGAGAAAAACTTTAATAGGATTAGTGTATGTAGAGAGAAAAGAGAAGAAAGTATATAGTTTCTCAATAAAACACCCAGTCACCCTGCCATCATAGGTAAATATCTAGTTAAAAAGGCTTGGCCTAAAGCAGAGTCAGTGTTCTAAAAGCATGCCACAAGTATAAGGCACCTTCTGTTAGGAAATCTAGGAAAGGGGAGATAGGAGCAAGGCAAAGTCAGAACAAGGGCAGTAAATTCAAAGTACAAATCAAGATAACTGCTGCCATTTTCAGCCTCCCCATGTCTGTCACCCATGTGTTTCTTTCAAGCGCTTCTACATAGCTTTCTTTCATGTATTTCCTTCCATGTCCTTAAAGTCCTGGTGTAAATCCAAGGCTAAGAAGCTGGCAAGGCCTTCTTCTTGATGTGTCTCTCCTCTCTGTGTGTCTCCTCATGTCTCTCTGAGTCCACCTGCCTTTCATGTTATATGGCTTCCTTTCATGCCATATAACTTCACCTGCCCACTCAGCTCAACCTTCATTGGATGGGGCGGCAAGATAGTAACTCTTTCTTTTATAAGAGGTCTCTGTTTCACAAAGACATCTCTGAGAGTCAATCTGAAAGTCTTTGGTCTGTTATAAGGAATATATCATGCAATGTTACCTGTATAATATTTTGTTAATTACCCCTCTAATGTACTTTTCTGATGACTTCTTTTTCAAAATTATCCTCGAACTCTCCTACATTAATGGTATGGATGCAAACTGGTCCAATCTCTATGGAAAGCTTTGTGGAGATTCTTCAGTCTGCTAAAAATAGAGCTACCATATGACCCAGGAATCCCACTCCTAGGGAATACCCAAGGGACACAAAAACACTGATTCAAAAGAATACATGAACCCCTATGTTTATTGCAGCACTATTTATAATAAGTAAGACTTGGAATCAGTCCAAATCCCCCCAAAAGATAACTGGATCAAGAAGATGTGGTATATGGGTCTTCCTGGTGGCATGAGGGGTTAAGTCACAGCACTATGTGGCTGTCATCAGCCACTGCAGCACAAGTTTGATCCCTAGGCAGGGAGTTGACCCACATGGTGCAGCAGACCTCTCCTGTCTCACATGCTGCTCCCCTCAGCAGTGTACTTCAATCAATCTGCCTGTTCTGTTCCTCACTCTCTCCAGTGGATCCTTTCACCTCCATACCTCTGACCTCTGTTCTTGTATGCATAAATAAAATCTTAAAAAAGAAAGAAAAAGAATAAAAACGATGTGGTATATATACACATGGAATACTACTCAGCAATCAGAAAAAAACTAAACTAATGCCATTTGCAGAAACATAGATGGAGCTTGACAGGATTATGCTCAGTGAAATAAGTCAGAAAGAAAAAGAAAAAATACTGGATAGTCTCACTTGTAGGAGATATGTAGGGAGATCAGAGGAAAAAATAATAACATCAACAACAACAAAATAAACAGACAATTATAAATCAGAGTCATTCTGCAGGGAAGAAGAAGGGGTTGTGATCAAGGCAGAGACAGGAAGAGCACAAGGGAGTATGATGATGGTGCAAAGGTGAATAGTGGTGGAAATTCTCTGGGGAATACACCTAGAAAACAAAGTAAACATTGTAAGAAAAATATATATATATATATTTTTTAAATGATCATTGGAGGAAAAGTGAAAGACAAAGGCAAAACAAACATGTGCATACAAGCAAGCATGCAGGCACACTAGCACCGTATAAAGATATTGCTCAGAAAGATGTGAATCAATCAAAGGAATAGTCCTTAAAATTTACAATCAAATCATTATGGTCCAAATGTAGCAATGAAGTTGCCTGCTAAAAGCTCAAAAGTTCAGACAGTAAACACACAGGTTTACAAAGTTCTTAGTTAAGTGAAACAGTATGGGAATGTGTTACAAAATGCAAATAAAAGATAATATTGAAATCCACAGATGCATGCATTTGTCTGGAGGTGCGTAATAGATGTATGCTAGCTGTTACATATTTTGATAAAGCATGGCTCAAATATGTCTCCCTCTTAAATTTATAAACTTTAAGGAAATTTCATTTCACTGAACCAATAACTGAACTGTACACAATACTCAGACACCAAAAGAAATAGCCAATTTAAAATGTTTTCCCGAAGCCTATGTACTTAATGTATTCTTTTGATGGTGTCAGATTCAATTGTAAACATCTTAATTGGAATTTTTCATATTTCATCTTTCATTTGTAAAATGCCATATGGTTTAGCATTATAAGTAAATGCATTGCTTTGAAAGAGGCAAAATCAACGAAGTTTTGAAAAGGAAGAAAAAATGAATCCCTACTTTTGACATCCAAAGCTCTAATCATGTGGGCAAGATGGCTCCATGCTCTACCTCTGCTCGCCTTTCTGACCCTACCTTGTGTTAGTCACCACCAACCTTATTCTGACCTTTGACTATGATCCCCAAAGTATCCTGCCAAGTCACTAAACAGTTTTACAAAACAAAATTTACAAACATTTAAAAAAAAAGAATTTGCTTCTTCATCTCTATCCTTAGCACAAGCATAAGCATACAACAGTTGTTTAAGGAATCTTCGTAGCATGAATAAGTGAAAAGGCATGCTTAATGTTGTCATTTAAAATGCAGTATCTAGTCACCCTAAATAGTCAGATAGATTTGAGGGTTTTTTTTTTAATTTGGGTCTTAATTTATAATATTTTGAGCATAACTACAGTTTTGTACTTCCAAAAGAAAATAGGAGTTTTTTTAACTATTAATTTAAAAGGAGCAGAAAAGTTCAAGTCACAGATAATATCATTTTATCTTACTAACCAAGCTCCTTCCTTATTTTCCCAAACTACCCTTTAACTCCCTTATGATGGGTACCATATATACAGAAGCATGCATACTCACACCCAGGCACACAATGACATTTTTACTTTTTTTTCTGTATTCTCTCCCCCAGAGAGTAAGGTGGGGCTATCAGTAAGTCAATACATCAACCAGTGAAATGCAAATAGCAATACACAGTCATTTTTTATAGGATTCTTAATTCTGGAGCAAAAATAAAATACATCTCTAGGAGAAAATCAAATGAACCATGCGTGAATGTATTGTTTTCTTTGCAATTTCATTAAAAAAAAAAAAGAAGAAGAAGAAGAAAGGCTTTTACCTAGAAAGTGCTTTCTTTGACTAAGTTAGTATCATGCCGACTGACCTTTACTTTATTGTTCCGCTAGCTCTCTGGCATTTTAATGTTTTGGTCCGTAATAATAGTCTTGAGAAATAAAGTGGGCTTTTTGAAGCAATTTTCTCCCTACGATCTTAAAAATCAGTTTTTATTTTCACATACTCAAAACAAGCACTTAAAAAAAATAAAATGGAAATGCAGTTAGTGCATAGAAGTGGGCTCACAGATGCTTTAAAATCTTTAAATGTGGGATGAGAAGTATACTGCATGTGGATTTTTTAAATTATTTTTAAGCTTGAGTGATTTTTGGTTCAAAACCAAATGCAGAGTTTCTGGTATGAAGAATCCTGGGACAGCCCAATGAAGGGTCTAAATTTTCCCAATCTGTGTATATTTCTATGCACCTAGTTCCAACCTGGTTATGTTTCTAGTCTATTTTAAAAACTTGACTTTCTCTGGTTCCACAATTTCTGCTAGTATAGCCTTTCAGCTGTTTACCAAATTTAAAAAAAAAATTAAAAAAGAAAATCAAAAGCTTTTTCAAGTTACAAAACAACCTTCCCCTGCTGAGCTAACAGATTTTTCTCCCTTTTGTCTCAGAGAGGAAACAGAATCTACTCTTAAATACTTCCTCCACCCACTAACACTTGCAGCTGTTTTCTTCTCAACAATTCATGACTATCATAGCCCAAAAAATCCTATAAAAATTAAATAACAATTCAAACATAGCTTCAATATAAAATTTATAGTTGTTTTTGTCCATTATTTTAATCCCCCAGCCAATACTAATTAATACATTATCTGAGAAATATTTCATTTGATTAGTACCGCAGATGAAAATGATTTGAATTTGTGAAATAGAGGTGGTATCAGTGCTGTTATTTTATCATAAGTAAATATTTTATCATAAGTGTATTTTCTAAATAATCAAGAAAGTGCTACTCAAATATAAGACCACTAGGATAATACTAAAGCAGAATTTTATCTTTTTCTTTATTGAAGTAACATTGGTTTATATCACTACACATGATTTAGGGAAATAGATTAATACTTCCTTAGATGTCACCATAACACCCCCTCCATTAAAGGAGATAAGAAATGAAATGAGGGGTTCCAGTCACAGAACAATTTTCTTATTCCAGAGAATAGAGGTAAAGTAAATATGAGAAAAGATTTAGAAGAATTTTTTGTCAAAAAAAGACAGAGTTGAATTAATTCCCAGTCTGATTTGCATATGGGAAATTTAGAGAAATTCTCCCCTTGATAAAAAGATTGAAGATAAGGAATGGACTAAGGAATCTGAAAGAAAAATGGTAGCTTTAGAAAAATGGTAAAGTGTAAGGAACTGCCAGAGACATAGAAAGATTGTGAAGCATACTTCAGGGCACAGGGAAGATCAAAACAGCATGAATACAATATCAATAATATATAAATTGCATTTTCCTATAATATCTTTCTGTGATATAGTAAGTGCTATGTCAATTTCTATATGTAGATTATTTCCCTGCAACTTGCTTATACTCTCTGTTCCTTTATTTTTCTGTTATTATCTTGTGTCCTGTGAAAAGACTTACAGTGTCCCCTTTTATCTAATGCTTTGTGCAACTTCTATAATCATGACTGCTGATCAGATTCTTGGCCAATCTTAAGGAATTTAACTACCTTGTTTCTAGTTTTCTACTTCTGATTATTAACCTACCACCTATGTCAGCGCAATTCTTGACTTCTATGTGACATTAACCACCAGATTTTTTTATATCCCCATGAACAGAACCAGATAAGACATACCCTTTGTGTTTTGTTTGATTTGACTCTATAGCATTTGGTATTCTAATATATTCTATACCTAGGTATAATTCATTAATCTATACTGTCACTCCATCACTGGTAATTCCTAAGATTTCAAATTTATTGCTAGAGACCTAGAAACCAAATAGGTATTCTTGCAAGCTGCCATTCATGATTATCTACAAAAAGCCTATTTTGTCTTGCTTCAATAGTAAAATAGCATAGTATTAGTATAATACTAGTTAAAGAAATTTGGAAATAAAAATCATCTGAAAAAGAGATGATTTGGGTTTGAGATATCAGGCTGGTTAGTTTCTCTGCCTTCATCCTTACTCTGCCTGGTGTTGTCTGTGTTGCAGGAGGAGACTAGAGTGCATCATTGATGTTACATTGATGTTATGGTCCCTTTTCTAATGGATTCCTCTGAGGTTTGACCAATGAGAGACCCAGGACATGGGAAGGTAGGAAGAAAGAAAGAACAAATGTTTTTCCCCTGCTCCCTCCAACTTGAACAAGGGAAAACTCCTTTACCCAAGGCCACAACATTTCTCAAGAAGCTGCCCTTTCATAGCTGCTAATCTCTCCATATTAAGGTAGCCTTTCCCTGCCATGGACACTCACGGATGAAGCTTCTTGTACTGCTAGTTCCTGGATGCATCTTTTGTCAACTCCTACAATCCTGTCTATACCTTCTAGTAGTTTTTATTCATCAAAGCTCTTCAATTAATTCTTTGACTGTGTCATCTTTCCTGACTGAACCAATATTAATATTGAAATGTTTTGTTGGAAATGACAGCAGAGAATCCAGCGAGGTGGCAATAATTAACTGAAGTTGCTTCTCAGAAACAAAGGAGTGAATTCATAATTAAAAATGTATCAAAAAGCACAGGTTTCCACTTATAAGATAAATTAGCACTAGGCATGTAATGTGCAACATATGACTATAGTTAGCCCTGATATGATACATAGGAAAGTTGTCTAGAGAATAAATTCTAAGTGTTTTCATCACAAAGAAAGAGAATATGGTGGGGTTTTTTTTCTCTCTTTTATTATCTGCTTTCTTTTATTTTTGTTAAATCTATATAAGATGATAGATGATATCTGAACCTACTGTGATAATCACCTCACGATATGTATAAACCATCATGCTATACACCTAAAACACAGTGAAAATTGTTAATTACCTCTGAAGAAAATGGAAAATGTATATTTGGAATCCACAATCATGGATAAAACCTCTGAAGAATGGCATAGACTTGAAATACAAGTAAAAAATTAATTGTAAAAAATAGGGTGTATCCACACTTAGGACAAGTAGAAGATTAATGAAAAGGTATGGTCTCTATTACTACTACCAAATGCTGCCTTTATACTGGAAAAGTCTGCCGTGGTCAATAGGAAAACAAGAATGGTTGAGTGGTTGTGCTCCGACATAACAGACAGCCAGCCCACAAGCAGAATTTACCAACCCCTGACTTGCAGCATCACATTGTACGTTCATGTGTGTTCACTTCAGCATAGCAGAGGCCCTGCTACACAACTGTCAAGAAAGAGGGTTTTGGAGTTTGATAAAGTAGGAGAGGATGTGCTAGGGAACCAACCAGAAGATGTATAGTCTTTCTGGAAAGAGAGATCATATACTTCTAAAGGGAAAAACAAAACCAAACCTTATATTTTAAGGGAAAAGTAAGACAAAAGTAGAGATTGATCGAAAGGGTCTATAATTTTTAAGAGAAAAAAGAAGCAAAATGTAGACAGAATTAAAGTATCAAACAGATCATAAGTTTTGCTAAACCCCAGATTCACTCAATACTTTTTATTGTAAAATAACATAATAAACTTTAGGAAGTTTGGAGATACTGATACCAAACCTAATATTTTTAATTTTCTATCATGTAAGTATAGAATGTTCATATTTGAATACTGTAACTATCTTTTCTAGAAATAGGGCAGCAAATTGTTTCTGTCCTTATAGATGCACGTGTTAATGCATTTTCAAATGTGTACTTTAGCATATCCTCAACTACTAAAATAAATTAATCCCATATAATGCAAAATAACTTGCATTATATATAAAGTAAATGGAGTGGAATATGGGCAAGATGGCTGCAAGAAAAAACAGAGACCAAACTCACAGGCCAAATTGTTACACAAGCTATTACCAGTTTTCAAATTTTTCTTTTATGATTAAGTGTAAATTGACCAGTAAATTGACAATGAAATTCAAACACAGAGTAAAGGCAATGCTAGCATATGAGAAGATGTTATAGTGATCTCATTTTGATTTCTTTTAAAAAAAAAAAAAGATACATTTTTGCTAAAAATCCAGTACCACAAAAACATCAGAATGTAATTTTTGGTTGTTGAGGTGACACTGGATTACAACAAGGTATATGGTTCAGAGGCACCACCAAGGCACCCACAGTCCTCCACCATAGTCCACTTGGCCAACTGTATCAATTTTGAATCTTCAGCAGCATCACTAACAGTCCTAAGACTGCTGCTTTCAGGTAACTTCTTGCCCTTCTCTTGCAATCTCCATGTTGTAATGAGAGTTGACAATGACCTTTCAGAAGGCCCACAGCTGGGTTTAGCTAGTTAAAGGCAATGGCCCAAGACTGGAATTCAGGAAGAACAGAGAAATAGAGATGCTTTTTCTGTCTGTGCTTCAAGTGTCTCTGACAGCTGCTGCTTTCTCCCGTGACTTTAGCACCTGCCTGGCACTCTCCCTGAGTCCCGCTCCCACTCCAGCACCCACTGGCTCCAGTAACACTACCTTCTACATAGACCCCTCCAATCCACTGCTGTTAACTGCTTGATGTTCTTGCTGATCTCTAGGTTCCTTCACTATCCCCTGATCTGGCTTCTTACTCTTCTACCAACTGCAAAACCAAGTCCTATATTAAATCCTCTCTGCCTGAAACACATTGGGTTTTCTATTTTTCTCACTAGCCCCAGATTCATACTCTATACTCCTCTTTGTGTTATGCAGATTTGCATATTTCCTTCATCATTCTATTACTCTTTCAGATTGTGGCCTGTAATACCTGGCACAGTGTCAAATACAAAGTAAATTTTTCATAAAAATGTGAAATTATGTTTCTAAAGGGAGTTTTGTAAAGTTTAATATTTAATGGAAAATTAGAACAGAATCAAGTACCTTAATTAGGAGTGTAGTCTGCATTATAAATGTAAAAGCAGCTATTAAAACTACCCAATAATAACTTATCTCATTAAGAATGATTTAGGGGAAGACCACAGCATCCCTCACTTACTCCCACACCAAACTACCACAGATCCTCGTAGAATTAATAGCAGTCATAACCCTTTTCATAGGTGAAAATACAATACTCTTACCACAGTAACATAACAATTGTAATGGCCTCTAATTCATATCGTGATTTGTAAAACGCAGGCATATGATGGTTTCCATGGTTACACGCATAAAGAGAGGAATGAAATTACAGATGAAAATAAGCTAGGACTGAACAGTAAAAAAGCATAAGGAGTAACTTTGAGAAGGAAGGGGAAATGTTTCAAAAAAAGAGGAAGTGTTACAATTGAAACCTCTTAATAAAAGTATATGGTTGTTACTAAACCTGAAGGTAATGTGATTCATGGAGGTGTATTGCAAAGTAAAAAGAAGTGAGTTACTTTGATGCAAGTGAACGGTAACTATATTAGAAAGCCACCAGTGTCAGACACTCAACTGCACTCCCAGGTGGAAAAACAGTCCCTGCTCTCTAAACCTCAAGACGGCACCCAGATACTGAAAATAGCCCCTCTCAATTTTTATGGAGATCTGAATCAGCAAGGTACAACTGCAACACATTTTGCAGTGATTGTTGTAAGCCTGGAAGAATAACAGTGAATTTCCCTGGGCCAGTTTTCGAGTATCTATTTCTACCTATATCATCTTCCACCCTATAAGCCAAGAATACAAGGCTGGCTGACTTATCATACTATATAAAATAAAGAAATATTTAGAAGATAAAATTATTGTATGACTTAAAATCATAATCTATTTTTAGAGTTTGTTTGCTTTTCAACAAGCTTAGCAATTAATCACAACCACATTAAATGAGTATGAGAAAAAATTAGATAACAACAGGAAATGGACAAGATACCTTTCATTTATTCAGCAATCAGTTTAAGCTATTTAAAAACTCAACTCTTCATCACAAAACACTAATAATATTTTTCTACTGGACATGTTTTGCCTCAATGTAGAAATAATTGAGATTGTGACAAGAGAATCTAAGTGTGTTGCAAAACATGAAAAGATCCCACTAAAGGGACTGAGATTTTGAAAAAATTGCTGATGTAAATAACAGGATAGGAGTCAAGTCTGATAAGAGAAAGGCAAAGAGAAATGCATATAAGCACTGAACTATAGTTGATAAAGTTGTTTTCCATGGGGCTACAGGTAAAGAATCTCAATACATCTATACACATATGCCAGAAATAAATAATGTGTATATGGGTGGTGAATGCTGAGAGCCAGTTTCTAACTACTAGAGTGGGAATTAGAATAGTAACATTGGTACCAACTCATATTGAACTTAATATAGAAACAGATGGCTTCATATGTGTATGTGTGTATATACCATGTTGACACATGTTTATTTCCTTGCTCTGTCAACTAGGGGCTCTTAGAGAAATGACACTCCACAAGATGGACATGGAGAAACGTAATGTGTAATGCCAGAAATTTAGAAAATGCTCAAAATATAAAACAACAACAACAAAGCACCCACAATGGTAAGAGCTTACCAAAGAAATGCAGGAGCAACTTAGAGTTCCCAGTGGGGCCTCCCTGGTGGCACAAGGGGTTAAGCACTGCACATTGGCAGCCACTGCAGCATGCAAGTTGGATCCCAAGCAAGGGAGGAGACCCACATGGTGCAGCAGACCTCTCCTACCTTCTCTGCTACTCCCCTTCAGCAGTGTATTTCAGTCTATCCACCTGTTCTGTTCCCCATACTGTTTCTGGTGAATTCTCTCACCACCCCCCGCACACTTCTACCCTGTCCCACAGTTATTGTATTCATAAACGAATAAATCTTAAAATAAAAAAGAGCACCCAGTGGACAAAGTTCTAGCAATAGGAGCAACAAATAATATGATATTGGTTTACATAACCCAAATAATTAAATAAATATCCACTGGTTCATACCGACATAAATAAATTCGAGAAAAGAGAAATGTCTTGTATAGAAGAATTTCAACTAATTTATATAAGTACTTATTTCTCAAGGAATAGGAGATATTTCCCCATTCCCTAAGTGTAGCCTGGGTATGGTGACTTCCTTCCAAAGACTTTAGCATGAGAAGGGTATTGTAAAAGAGTGAAGAAGAATGTTACAGTGGAGAAACCTGGCAAGCACTACTTCAATGACGGATGAATTTGTGAAATTCACTACTTAGAAGAAATGTTTATTACTTAGTTCTTTATAAAATAGATTAACTTACAAATATTGTATCAAGTAGGAGTTTCAGATACAACTTAGAAAAATATGTCTATACATCTATACACCTTACAGCAATCATGAGAGATATTATTGGTTACATTAACCATATGTGTATATCTTATGTCCACCTGGATTCATCCATCTGTTTATCTATTGGCTGTCTATGTCATATGATGATAATTTAGAGGTCAGGTAACCCAAAAAGACAGGAAATAATTTTTTACTTTATGAACAGTAAGCTATAAAGTATATTACCAAATAAAGTCATTATCAAAAAACTCTCTTTACCACTTAGTAAATTCTTATTCAGCTTTCAAAGTCAAACAAAAACTATTTCCCCTCCAAAGCATTTGTGAACATTTCTCCCATTTCCACACAAATGTGATCTCTTTTTCTGTCATAGTAAGCAAAAAAATGTAGCAGTCTGGAAAATCAGAGTTTCTAAAATATTCTTGATTAAAGTAAAATAATAAAACTAAAAAACTTGAGAGCTATTTGTTAAAAATACAGATTTCAGATACCCAGTTCTGCCCTGGAGTGTCTGATCTAGTACCTCAAGGGTGGGGTTATGATTCTTTATTTTAAGAAAGCCCTCTCCTAATTTGATACGATCAGCAAGTTTTATCAATGCTGTCCTGGCATGAAAAGCACATGCTTTAAAATATGGCATGTTTGAGTTTTAATCAAAGTTAAAATCATTAGCTCTGTGACACCAAACTAACTTACTCAACATCTCAGATTTCTCATCCATACTGTGGAGATAAGTCTAATGTCATGAATTAAATCACATGCATCAGGATCTAGAATCAGCACTATACAGCACATGAAAACTATTCTTAGCTTTATTTTTAATTCTCTCTCCCCATGAAAGCACTTACCAACTTCTTTGATATCTGTCAATATTTATTTATAACTGTGTTCATTGCTGGATTGTCAAATCCATAAGAACAAGACTGCATTTTTATTCTTGGGTCTCTAGCACCTACTATTGTAACTAGCATATGGTCAGTGTCCAAAAAACTATTTACATATTGAATTAATTTAGGACAACTTCTTATTTACCAGTTCTAGTGCTGTGCCCAGATTAGTCATCTTTTCCAGTCTCTTTCACTTCCTCCTATTTTCAATATATTATAGCAAGTAAAGGAGTGTATTCCTTAAAACAAAGAGGTGGAAATTATTTTTAAAAATACCTTTGAAACATAAATAAAAACTAAACTGGTAATTAGAATTAGAATAAAATGTAAAGTGATAAGAGGACTTTGAAATGATGTTTAATAATTGCTTTTCTGGGCCACACATAAATGTGTGTACTTCATTGCTTTAATTTGCCACATTACTGGATAACACAGTGTACTTAGGTAGGCATTTAGACTTTTCCTAGAATAGAAATGATCATTAGTGTGAGTCTAATTTAGCTCCTTGTTGAAGGTGAAAAAGGTAGCACATTTATTCCGCCTGGTATGGAAGTCCCTTTCGTTGTTTCAAATTCTTCTCATTATCTGGACAGTGTAGTCAAATGGTGGGATTCAAATGATAACATCAAGGCAAGTAAAATTCAGTGGAAACCATGTCTCAAGTTACACATGATCCATTCAGGGTGGGAGTGGTAAGACATATTTTTCAGTTTAGTAAAAGTGAACAGGTTCATTGCTCATTAGCAGGCAACAGATGTAGGGGGATTATTTCATTTTTCATATCTGAGATGAATATTAAATGTTTTGCCAATCATAATGTGGACACAAATGTGTTTGTATAATCACATTGTATTACTATCTCTGGAAGTGCTTGAAGAAAGCGATCAGAAAGGCTAAAACTACAGCCCCACACTCAAACAAATAGCACACAAATGTTCTGCCTGTCATTTATTAACTCAGTTTATTCATCGCCTTTTTCCTGATAACTTTCTCTAGTACTTTTTCTTTAATTAGAAGCCTGCAGAACAAAACAGTTAAGTTCTCGATCTTTAAGCACACACATTTGAAACCCAAATCCACCATCTCATTTAGTGACTTTAGACACGTGTTTAATGTTTCTCCAATTTTCTGTACCTTACTTGTGAAATGAAGATATAATATCAATGTCATAGAGTTAATTTGAGAATGAAAACTGATAATAAATTTAGTGCACACATATTGCCTGGTTATTTATCATTAATTATGTTATAGTAAAATTTTTGTGAAATTAGCAAACCAACACTTAGTTATTCATATGCAATTCTAGTTGTCTTAATTTCCATGTGCATAGATTTTTTTATACTGTTTACTATTTTACAAACATTGTGCTAAATACTTGCATTTATTTTTTATAATGTAGCCATGAGGTCATCTCCACCATATAAGGGAAGAAACAGAAACACAGAATGTTGAAGTATCCTGTCCAGAGGCAGCAGCTAGTAGATGGTAAGCAATGGTCCACACCAGACAGTCTATTCTAGAGGATTTTCTTACAGCCACAACTTTAACGACAGCATTCTGAGTACAACCTGACTGTGATAAGATAGAAATTATCATAAACTGAATTTATCTCAGTTTAGAAAGAGAGAAAAGAAAATCACACCAAGATAAAATAACTTTCGTAAAGCTTCAGAGAAAAGTGGCATCAAAGATTTGGCTAAACTTTGATGTATCAGCGCCTTGAGTTTTTTGCACTTCCTTAGAAAGCGTGCCCTTGATTTGTAAGTAAGAAATATGAACTGACTGCTACAAAAACCATATCATGGGTGCTTGGCTGATTTTTTGGAAGACTTTTTCTTCATTTTCTTTTGCTTTTCCAGAAAAAAAGCAAATACCAATAGCAATATTTTGCTAAATGATTTTTAAACATAGAAGTCTAGCTTCATAGCAGAATGTTGTTTGAGGAATTTGCCTCAAAAATTTTAAGTGCATTCCCAGCTATTTCACTCCTAGTAATCTACCCAAAAAACACAAAAACACTGATTTGAAAGTGCTTGCACTCCTTGTTTACTGCAGTACCATTTACAACAGCCAAGATATGGAAACAACCTCAATGCCCTGCAGAGAATAATGGATCAAGAAGATGTGGTATATAAGCACAATGGAATACTACTCAGGAACCAAAATAACTCAGGCCATTTGAGACAACATGAATGCAGCTGGATGCGTTGATGCTAAGTGAAATAAGTTAGAAGAGAAAGGATAGTGTCAGATGGTTTCACTTATATAAGGAATACAGAAAAACCAAATGAAGAGTAAGACAAAGGAAAACACTGAAATCTGATCATGGTGATATTCTAGGGGTGTTTTGTTGGTGAGAGAAGTACACTGAATTACAGTGACCACAGCTGATGGGAGAAATCATACATTGTCCTAAAGTTATTTTTTTAATTTTAAGTGAAATTATGATTTTATGTTAACTCTCATAACTCATGACTCAAATTTCTTGTTTCTTTCTTTTACTTCTTCATGAATTTTACTTGTTTATATTTCTTCACAAAATTTTTAAAAGCAGCAAAGCAAGGTTAAATGACTTGATTAAACACTTAGTATGACTATCACATGTACCATTTCTGTAACTGAAAAAGTGGTGACAAATAATCATCCCTATGCCTTGGTTTTAGACTCAAAGATGCACAGAAGAGATATTTGGGAATAGTTGCTTCATCTGCCTTTGTTCTGACATTAAACTTTCCTCAAGAATATATGATCAGCAAAGACGTTGACATAGTCTAAATACAAATATATCCTCAATAAGCAAATATCTTTTGTCATTAGGTTAAGCAATACAGGGCCTCCCTGGTGGCGGGAAGGTTTGGATCACAACACTATGAGGCTAGCCACAGCCACTGCAATGTGAGTTTGATCCCTGGATAGGAAACTGACCCACATGCTTCTTCCCTTAGTTCAAAATATTTTACAAAAATCTCCAACCTACATTTTCTTACTGCATCATTCATTCTCATATATTATACTTTATATTTCAGAATAATGGAATATTCCTTATTTTACAAATATTCTGTGATTACTCGCCTTTATTCCTACACTCCTCTATGGCTGAAAGTAACATATGCTCCATTGGTTCACATATTTAAATCTGACATATACCATCATTTTTGTATGTCTGGTATACATTTTCCTCCAAGTAATCATGGAATTTCAGTTATACTCTAGGAAACAAGTGGCTCCCAAACAGACTCTTGTTGATCTCTAGTCACCTTCTCCTGACTAGAGGACAGTATGTTTTCTAAGTAGGCTACAAGAGATACCCTTGTGGATTATATCAGCATTAAAATATTTTGGTTAAAATGATTTTATAAAGTAAGAGGACTTCATAAAATCATGATTCACTGGTTCCTGATTTTCAGATATATGAGGATATTCTGGTACCATCTTTTGAAGATTATCAACTTATCTTTTGAAGCTAATCAACCTTTCCTTCATTTCTGTAAATCATTCTATTTCTTCATATCAAATATTTTTTAGAAAGTTGACAGAAGAGTGAGCTCTAAATTGAAGTCAAAAAACTGTAATCAAGAAATCATATTGAAAAAAATAAATAAATAAACCTAAAGGTAGTCTTGGGGACTGTGATCATTTAAAAAAAAAGAAATCATATTGAACTCTTGTCAAATAGCATCTCCTTAGTGATGATATTTATGACCCTGAAAACCAAATTTGACATTTTCAGCTATTTTCAAAGTCTAGTCCTTGAATTAGCATCATTAATACCACCTGAGAACTTGTTAGAAGGGCAAATTTATTTACGGGTCCTACCTCAAGACTTACTGAATCAGAAACACTAAGAAGAGGGCTCAGTTACCTGTGCCCTTCGTTATATCTCTCATACCATGCCTTCAATTACAATCACTTATTTTTTATACTTTCCTCCTTTATTATATTTCTCAACATTATTTATTCATCTCTGAACCTGTAATATTATCTAGCATAGCTTTGCATATATAGTAGGAGTTTAAGAAAAGTTTGTTATAATGAATTAAATATCTATTAAAGATACTTCTTCAAGAAGACATATAGATAGTCACCAGGTACATGAAAATATATCCATCATTCAAATCAAAACAACAGTGAGATATCACCTCACAGCTATAAGAGTGGCTATTATGCAAAATACAAGAAATAAGGAGAAAGTGTAAGTTCGTAGGAATATAGAAATAACCAACTAGAAACATTGTGAAGATTCCTCTAAATATTTAAAAACAAAATTCCAAATGATCCAGTTATTCCACTTCTGGACATTTATCCAAGACATACAAAAACACTAATTTGAAGAACTATATGCACTCTCTATTTATTACAACATTTTTTTATGATAGCCAAAAGTTGAAAAGATTATAAGTGTCTGTGAACAGATGATTCCATAAAGATGTGGTGAATATACACAGTGAAATACTACTCAGCTATTATAAAAAGATGAAATCCTGTCATTTTCAGCAACATAGATGAAGGTATTATGCTGAGTGAAGCAATTCAGAGAGAAAAAGACAAACACTATGATTTTGTACATATATAATATGCAGAGGAAAGAAACAAATGAACTAAATAAAAGGAATTAAACTTTTAGACTGTAAAACCAATTAATGGTTACCAGAATGGAAGGCATATGAACAAACAGGGTAAAATTGGTCAGTGTTTAGTGAAGGATATTATTGGAATTTTTGTAGTAAACTTAATGTAGTATTTACACTTGATTTTTAATTATGCATACCTGAAATTTAATAACGATAGAATGCAGTGAAAATTCAATTTAAAAAAATGCATCACTCAACAACAAAAAGTAATGCATTTAAAAAATGAACAAAGGTCTTAAATTGCTCCAAAATATTATATAAATGGCCAACAAGTGTATGACAAGATGCATCAGTAAATGCATATAATGTAATACTACCTCACACCCACTAGAACAGCTCTATTAGTGTCAAAAAATTAGAAAATGTTGATGAGCATATGGAGAAATTGAAATATTACTCAACTATAAAAAGATACTAAGCATTACACATGCTACAATGTGAATGAATTTCAAAAGCATAATGTTAAGTGACAGAACCAGGTTTCTGTTTATATGAAATGTCCGGAATAAGTAAATCTGTAGAGACAAATGGGTTCCATGGACTGGGGTGGAGGGAAAAATTTAATGGGAAGTAGGAAGAATATAGAAGGACTGATTACTAGGTGCAGGGTTTTCATTTGAGATGACGGCAAGATTTTGGAGCTAGATAGAGCTGTTGGCTTCACTGTATTGTGTACATAATAACTTTTATCAAATTGTATAATTTAAAATGGTTTGTTTTATGTAATATGAATTTTATCTCAATACAATAAAAATCCTTTGGAACTGTGTGTGAGTGAGTACTGGTTTTTTTGGGGGGGGGGTTTGTATGTACGTTTATATTTAAGTTTAGAGTGAAGTGAAGGAACTGAACATGAATGTGTTTCATTCAAGAGTGATCAGATAAAACCCCAGTGATTTCTTTGGTAACCCACCCCACAAAGTCTTAACTATATCAATCACTTGACATTTTCATAGATGTAGCAGTGACTAATGTTTCTGTTAGTTGAATAAATGTAGAAACTGGTTTCACCATTTATCACCATTACTTACTATTATCTCCTTTCCAGTTTCTGGGATTCCTTGGGCCCTGGATTAAGAACATTTCTGGTGAGGTATTCCTAAAATATAAACCTCCTGGCAAGGTCAAGGAGATAAAATTCCTAGAACAATTGGAGTAGGGAGGAAACCTGAGGCCTTAACTACTTATACATAATAACAACTGATCCTTATACTCTAGTGTAAAGATATACTGAGCCTTTCTAGTGCTATAAAGACACAAATCCTTTTGTGTCTCATTATTTCCTCTGTAAAAATTTAGCTTCATCTTCCTCCTGCCTGCATGTCCGTCTGTTTTCAGTCTTCCAAAATTGTGTTGACATCTTAATATAACTGCTTTCAACTATACCCTTACCGGCACCTTTTTAGGCTTAGTATTTTTAAGATTCTTTTACTGTCATATTAATGTGTTCTAGAAGAAGCAATAAAGATATCTGCTCAATCTGTCATATTTAATCTAAAGTATTGAAAGTTATTCTCAGTACCCAAATTTTTCAACAGTATGATGTGACAATTACATATATGGTCTCTGCAGTAAGAAACAGATATATTTGAATATAAGCTTTCTAACTTATTAGCTTACTGATAATAGTTATTTACCAATTTCTTCAGGTCTACATGTCTAAGAACTTAGCTATTTATTTTAAAGACTAAATAAGGAAAAATATTCATATTCAATAATAGTAAGATATCTAGCTCCAAGAAGAGCTTGGTGAATATTACTAAGTAGTTCTATCATATAATTATTAACACACACATGGAAATACATATATAGATTGATATAAATATACATAGATAATCTAGATACATATATGAGTGTGTGTCATCATATTATAAGCATTTTCTTTGTGCTGAATAACTGTGATCTTTAGATGACATGAGACATATTTATCATCCCCATTTCAAATAGCATCTACATGATGTTAAAGGTTAAGAAATTCAGAAAAGCACTTCCACTGAAAACTTGTGTTTTATGCTTGAAATATTTCAGTTGGAGCATTCACTATAACTTTAACATTTTATATTAATGTTAAAAAGGAAAGTATAAATATGTTCTGGACCATCTCATCTTCATCTTAAAGATATGAGATTGCCCATTTCATCTTGATCTTAAGGTATGGGATTGCAGTACCTGAGTTTGAATTATTTGACTAAGATTGCCTTGGTATCAGGTAGTAAAAATGTTATTGTCAAGGAACATGAAAGATGAAAGAGTTGATTTATGCGAAAAATACATTTTACATCACTTTAAGGGTAGATGATGTCAAGACATATTCTAGGGAAGAAAGTTTTAATAGTTGCAAGAGATAAGAGGGAAGACTGAATCCTGTCTTCACTAAAACCTCAGCAGTAAAATGTAGGACCAAGTGTTTGCACCTTATTACATTGCTGACAGCACTGAATTCCTACAGCGTAGTATCATCATTGATCAAGTTAAGGTACTTTATTTGGATTCCATTAGCTTTCAGATTTTACTACTTAATCTTTAAAAATTAGATTTTGTAATTTAAGAATAATAAGCATAAACATTAATTTTATACATACATTTTTAGTTAACATTATAAAAAATAAGTGTAGGCTGCAAGAATTTTTTTTTAATGCAATCTATTTCAATAATAAGAAGAAAAGCTTAAAGAGACCTTCTGACTATGGCAGCATATTCATTTTATGGGTTACCAAAGAATAATAAGTAGATGATACACATCAAATATTTGTTAAGGTATATCACAGGAAAGGAGTTGATGCTATTTTAAGGAATTTGGCTGTTTTGTTTTATTAAGCTGGGAATCATTTTTATTATTTGAATATTCCTACTATTAGGATAGGAATGCAGACAGCAATTCTCTAAAACAAAGAATTTATAAACTAACATTTTGGAATAACTAACAAATTTCACATTTGGCATTTGAGGTAATTTTGGTGAAACTTATTTGTATGTACAACATAAATTTTAATAAGAAAATACTTTAGCTTCTGACTCCTCTAAATAACTTTTAATTACCTTATCCTTTTGTATTTTATCTGCAAAATATACTAAGGAACATGTTAAGTCAAGTGACAAAGACATTAACCTTTTTAAACTACAGATAGTGAATGTGATGTTTACTTTTGGCATATCTTGTGGAAAACACAAATAGAAATATTATCATGACAGCCTGTCTACCTGTAGGGCAATTGTTGACATTATTCCTCTTCATGTTTAAATAATAACTTTCTTCTATCATTATATTTTACATACATAGCATATTTTCTCTTTCATTTTGATATGATATGTAGCTAATGGCTACTGCTGGGATATTTCTAATTTTTTTATTTTATTAGGATATTGCGTAACAATCCCCGGGCATAAAATAACCTTTCATATAAATCAATCATACTGCTAAGGTGTGACAACAGTATTATTAAGTGAATCAATATTTTTTCTTCAATGTACTGAAGCAGTCTACCCATTTTTGTATGCCTTAAACAATTTTTCCAGAAGTAGGGACAATAACAGGTTGTTGCTTCGAAAATATTTCATTAGAACCTAATTGTGGGGACTTTCTGTTGGTGTAAAGGGTTGAGCGCTGCACTCTGGGGCTTCCACAGCCACTGGATCTCGAATTCAATCCCTGGCCAGGGAGGGGACCCATATGGTATGGGCCCGCCTTGCCGGCTGCTCCCCTCAGCATTGTATTTCAGTGGATCTGCCTGTTCTGCTCCCCACTCTGTATCTGAGGAATACACACACACACACACACACATACACAGGTGCACGCCTCTGGTTTGTACCCCAGCTCTTTTATGCATAAATGAATAGAATCTTTTTTTAAAAAAAGAACCTAATTGTAATTAAGGGGTATATTTTCAGCTCAACTTATGGATTTTATAGTTTAAAGATGTGAAGTAGGGTTTCATTAGCACGATGACTATTAGTTCATCAGTATTACCTAGAATAGAGAAATAATGAAACAGGAAAAAAAAAGCTTTTGATGCATCCATTATTTGATTCTTTTAGCTTTTAAAGGTTTAAAAATGATCAGGCTAATGCTTTCACTCTTCTAAATGATGCCATCCTAAGGGAATAGTTCTGTGCTTTTGGGTAAAATCACTGAGGGACAGGCATCATTGGGTCATTCTTTTTATAGTAGTTTTCTCAACTCAATAAACATTTAGAAAATGAGCATTTAGAGCAAAACACATTACTAGGCACTGTGATGAATGCCAATGCAAGCAAGAACAAAGCTTATATAACAGAAAACACATTTAAAAGAAAAAAGCAAAGTTGTAAGTTCCACATGACGGAGTGAGAATTAGGATGTAGATACCAGAGAAGGATGTAAAAATATTAATATTAATATAAATCTTGAAGAACACGGTGCAAGAAAGCAGACATAGTAAAATGGCATTCAAGGAAGAAGAAATAGTATAAGGAAAAATGAATAGGTGAAAATTGGTTATATTTGCAAAACAGACAATAGACCCAGATTTTTTATAGACAGCAAGGCACATTTAAAAGACTAACAGGAGATAAAATTAATAAAGAAAAATCGAACCCAGATGGTAGAAAGTAAAGTGAAAACAATGGAGTTTGAGCTTTAACCTGTAGGCAGGAGTCATCAGAAGTTGTTGATTGTAAGTAAACAGGTTCTATAGTATCAATTTTAAAAGAGAAGCATATACCCAATTCATAAGTTTCAAAATTAGAAGGAAATAAAGTATAACTCATATTGTACCACTGCAAGTATTTTAAATGCTTTTGTCTATGGAGCTAGTTGATGAGTAGATACAAGTGAATCACAGTAGAGTATTAAGAATAAGATATGAGAAAGTCAATATGAAGAATATGAGACTAATATAACTTTCCTTTTATTTGAATTGAATGTGAAAACATCTATTTTGTCTCATACATTTTCCATAGCTTCCAAGACACTTTCACATCTACTATCCTGTCTTTTTCCTGAGAAATATGTAAAAGGGATGTCTTTGCAATTCTAAAGTGAAAAAATTAAATGACTCCATTAATGTCCAACAAACAGAAAATTCAATGTTAAATTAGAATTTAGGTTTCCCAAGCTCATTGCAATGTTCTTACCACTGTATTTATTGCAACTATTGGAATAATGGTCTTCTATACAGTATTCTTCTACTTATTCTTCCAGAATCTTATCTAGATTCTGAGTACCTGTTAGATTGTGGTGCTCAGCCACAATGACGGCAAGAGAGCAATCAAACATACCTCTTAACATCAAGGTCCTTAGCCTTTCATGGAACATTCATGGCAAAGTTCATAGTGAACATTTATTGGAAACATCTTCTATTAGACACAGTGCTGTTTCATGAAAACGTCTTTTCTTCTAGAGGAACAGTAATTATACTAGAATACTATGTCTAATTCTTCTTTTCAATCACTATTTAAGCCAAGCAGGTGGAAACACATCTCCAAATGGTAAGTTTTGAAATGACTCAACTAAATTTCATCTTGCCTTCATTTGGAGCCAAACAGAAGGGTGTGCTCTGTTCTATCCTGTGCCATGCAGTGCCTCCTGCAGGAGAAATCTATGGTATTTTGTCAATAGCTGGTGTTAAGTGTGATTCAGAGTAAAATGCCAATAAGAACAGCAGACTGTAGATCTAAGTCATGTCCTCCAATTAACTTTCTTAGAAATACAGTTGATCTCTTTATTTCTTCATATATATTATGTTTATCTTATTTGAATCAACCACACATTATGGGAAGAGAATCATTGTTTAATGACCACCTAAACACTGTGTCTATTATCTCATTATCAAGAGCCAGAGAGAATAGATGAGAATGTTGTTACCATTATCCCAATGAGGAAACTGAGACTTAAAAGGTTAAGTAATTTACCTAAGGTCACATAGTTAACTTAGTGACAGAGCAGAATGATGAGCTAAACATCAGTGTTTGATCACATTATAGACATAATATGAGGTGGACAATGTTTTAAGAGAGATACACTATATTATTATATGTTTGATTCTGAGAACAAAGAGAAGAGCTTGTTTTACAGTACTGGAAAGTCTCAAAGGAAAGGGAAAAACATCATTTGAGAACAATGGTATTCATTATCACCTAAGTAAACTTAAAAACATGGAAAAATCTTCCAATGTTAATTATGAATCGATGTCATAATTTACCAATACTCTTTTATGGCTTTTAGATTATTCTGATTCCTACTAAATATCATTAAATATAAATTACAGTTAGAGAAATAAAGGGAATTAGTTTGCCACATGTCACCAACACCTAAATTACCCTACAACAAGAAGAACTTAAATTATAACCCAACTCAGGACTCAATCCAATCAAATTCTATGGTTGTTTTTATTTTATTTGGAGTCTGATTATATATGTGGAAATTCCATCTGTGAGGCTCAGTTACGTACAAAAGCAAAGTGAAGGGAAATGTGCTGTGAATTCATTGTACCATGTTATAGAGGGATATATCCTGCATGTTGATCGTAGCAGAGCTAATACAAACATGTGAAAGAATGATTAGAGATCCTACTCTGCAAGTTAGTTTCTGTCAGGAGTTGTCCCCCAGACCACATAATCTTTTAGTGGTACTTGCAGATCTTGATATATAGTAGCACTTGGGATTATGATTTATTCCTCAAACAATGATATAAAATCACCAAAGAAGAGAATGTACATGGGGAAGCCAACAACACTTCCAAGGGCCCTCATCCTGTGCTGTCACAGTGGAACCTCTTAATACCCTAGAAGCAAACTATATCAATATATGTGTGGAATATTTTCAACCAGAAAAATCTTTATGCAATGCCTGGGGTTTTATTGGAGGTTGGTAAACAGGCTGCCTGGCCAAAACTCTGTACACTCAGTAAGAAAGCAGGTGTTCAACATAAACTATATTGCTTATACTATATAAAAGGTAGAAGCAGTCTCTTATAAATTAATGGTGATAAACCTAACTTTCCAGATGGCAGGCAATGGCTAAAGACCTTACATAAAGTCTTTTCAAAGGATAAACAGTTTCAGTGCTATAATATTAATGCTTTTCTGTATAATTTCAAATAAAAACACTGCAAAAAAAATAAGAGTTCATTGAAACTTTAGTAAGGTCTTATAGGCAGACTATCTTTAGTAAGGTATTATAGGCCTATTTAACAGAAAGAAAATGTGTTTAAAAGTTCACTTAGATTTGGACTTTATTTACACTATATTGTGTCATCAAAGTGCTTATATTTTCATGAGTTCAGAATAGGTCTCTCATGTGAGAATTAGCTAATGCTCAAGATACAATTGACATCAAAGTCTACTTTCCACTTCTTACACCAAATTACTATTTCTTCAGCAAAGCTGTATTGAAAAATTTATGGGTTTTTAGTCATAAAAATTCAACTAAATTTTTTAAATGAATTATTATTATCTTTTTTAAAAAATTATTTATGCATACAAGAATAGGCATATAAACCAGAGGTGTGGTGGGTGAGAAGATTCATCAGAGACAGAGTGGGGAGCAGAACAGGGGATCTATTGAAATACACTGCTGTGGGGAGCAGTGGGCATGACAGGAGAGGTCTGCTGTGCCATATGGTTTAGCTCCCTGGCTGGGGGTCAAACTCATGCTGCAGTGGCTAGAGATATATTTATAGTGCTGGGTCTTTAACCTCTGAGCCACCAGATTATTATTCTATCATGCTAAGATCGTTTTAACTTCTTGGTATATTTCTGTATATAGTATGTGTTACTTTTTTGTATGCATATGTACTCTCGATTTTTCCTTTTCACATAGGACTCATGCTTTCTTAATTAAGTAATGTATCTTCTCTCATTATTCTATAATATTATATTCTCATTATTCTATATTGCTATTTACAAGCATTGATGTCTTTATGCCAGACACTATTTTAGGTGAAAAAGGCAGAAAATAAACTTGTTCTCAAGCTGCTGATGTTCTGGTAGAAAGAGGAACAAATAAAATAAAATGAAGAAGAAATGGGGTAACTTCAAGAAGCAGCAAAAGTACTATGAAAGAATACACAATCTCGAGGAAAAAATATATTTGGAGATCTGAATAATGAGTTAATCCAGAAAAAATTTATAGGAATCAAGTTCTAGTGGAAGCAACAGTCACGAGACAAGAATAAAAATGGCCATAAGAAGGGAATTCTGTTTTTTTACAAACAGGGAAAAATGTTTCAAGATTAAGTTAAACTATTAAAAACTCACTCTGATGCCATGGGGCATCAATTTAAGATGGGAAGGAAGGAAGGGGTCAGGAGGCTGTTATAAGAATGTAAGGGATAGGGAATGGAGGTTTGGCACAGAGCTGCAGTAACAGAGATGAGGTATACTGCTCATGGCTGGGAAATGCTTTGTATATATTGTTGATGATATACTGGTGACTAGCTGGATATAAAGTGTTAAGATGAGATATGAAGTTTGATCCCTAGATTTTAGGCTGACCATTGACTTGAGAGAACATTTTTATAAATTTAGGATCACAGATTTATTATGTGTAATGAAAATTATTTTCCCTTTTTATAGTTTATCTTATAATGTGTTATTTGTAATGCCTAGAACTATTTAATTTTCTTTCTTTTTATTTGTTTTGGCAATAGGTTTATAAAGTCCCTACCTCCAATATTTGTAAATATCAACATATTGCTTGGTATTTATGGTTCAATTTTTCCATGTCTGTCTGACATCTAAAATTAATTGGTGAATAATGGACATTTCTTTACTGTCCCTTAATGTCCACCAAATTAATACAATAACATTTAGATAGTACATCCTTGATCTTTTAACTAAGATGCTACTTTTAAGTATACCTCCGTCTTATTTAATTTGGGTCAATTTCTGGAATTTACATTTTATTCTATTTTTCTCAATTTGGTTCAGTAACTAAGTTATTTTCTCAGTTATTATATTATATACTTTCATTCTACTGTTTAAAATCTTTATTCCATACTAGTAATTTTCAAAATTGTCTAGGTTACCTTCTCTCATTCCTTTTTCTATGTGAATTTAGAATCATGGAAAAGTAGCTTAATACTTGGTAAATTACCTTTGGTTTATCCCGGCTTTTTGGTCTTATTAAGTTGTTGTTGTTGTTGTTGTTGTTGTTGTTGTTTACTTTTGGTTATAATTGCCCAATTCCTTGAGCATGGGGAACATGGGGGGGGGAGGGGAAGGGGGAGGGCAAAGACGGGGAAGAGGCCAGAGGGTGCACAAGGGACTGAGGTGATGGTGCACAGGTGAAATGGTGGTGGGTACTCCCTGGGGACTACAAATGTTGTCAAATATAACTAATATAATAATAAAAAAAAAACTTGGTAAATTACCAATATTCCAGCATTACAGATGATGAGTTAATTTTTTGGAATATAGTACACTGAATCTAAGAAGGGACAGGGGTATAACGAAGAAAAAGAATTATTACTTTCTACTTTAACTGTGCCTTTATAGTAAGTTTAATTTCTTGCCTTTGAAAAAATGCTTTAGATAACTGTACTATTTTGTAACAGTAATTATATTGCAAGTTTCCTTAATTATATATATTTACATTTTACAATACCAAATGATTCATGATAGATCTCTTGCACATAATTAGCCCATCCTTTTAAATACCCAATTCACATTTCTGCTTCCTTCAGGGGAAGGAAATAATCTACCATTGCTTCCTTTATCCTGTAGTTTAAACCTGATCCAAAACTCAACATTAAACACTTCTTCATTGGGTTTCTACACAAGACTCTTACTAAAAATGTAATTGTATGACTTTGATTTATATTTTTACATTTTAATCATCATTTTCTTATAATCATACTCTCTCTTATTCCCTAAATACTTTGAATGCCTTATTCATACATTTGACAGGTATTGCTTAGAAAAAAGTAAGAATGAATTTCAAATATCTTGCAAGGATTCAATGGAAGAAATTGCAGTATATTATATGCATAATTCTAGTTGTGAAAGAGATTTTGATCAGCCTGTAGAGTGAAATTAGAAATCCATACAGATATTGGCTTATAACGGTGCACACCTGAAACCTATGTAAAATTAGAATCTACTGTCATTTCAATAATAGTTAAAAATAAAAAAAAACAGAAAGACCAGAGAACTAGCTTGTTCTCTTGATACCACGTGAAGACAGCTAGAAGATGGCCATTGCTGCCTAGAAGAGAGCTCTCAGAAGAACTTGACTATGTTGACACCCTGCCCACTAACTTCCAGCGTCCAAACACTAACAAATAAATTTCTATTATTTATAAGACAAAAAAGAAAAGAACTGCAGGGGCATCCCTCATGGCCTAGAAGTTAAGTCTGTGTTCGGACAGCTATGGCCTGAGTTTGATTTCCAGCCAGGGAGCTAACCCACCTGGCACAGCCAACCTCTCCTGTCTCAACCACTGCTCTCCTTAGCTATGTATTTCAGTAGATCCCCCTCTTCAGCTCCCTACTCTGTCTTGGGTGAATACTATAAACCCCCACACCTCTGGCCTAAAACACAGTCCTACACAAAGAAAATAAAAATAAAATAAACTGCATACATATTTAAAAAAAAAGAATTGCAAATGGGATTGTCAAAGAAAACTTGGTATGGAAAACTTGGTTTATTTCAGAGTTAATACTGTACAATGAGTTGGGATGTATTGGTGTTACTTAGAATCAGTCAGATATTAGCTTCCTGGAGTTTTCCCATCTTTATGATATTATTTTATTACAGATTGACACATCAACATGTCCTCTATACTACACATTAAAGCAAGTCAAAGTATGGAACATTGTTCAAAGCAACTGTCCCAGATTCCACTTGCTTTCCCAGCTCAGCCCATAATGATCTTCTGTAACAGTATTGATTTTATACTACTATTCACTTAATAATCTAGCTTCTCCATTTTAGAATTAGCTTCAGCATTAGTCTTTCTTTAATATTTCAAGTCATCTTTGTATTCCAATTTCTCAGAAAATCTCACAAGATTTTTTTCCTCTTGATTATCTCCTCAAAGCTCAACTAGTGGCCTTAAATCAGTCACCTATAATCAGTTAGCAAAAATGGTTATTATAAGGATTAAATGATAGAATAATAAAAAATGTGCTGCTTGTGCTCCCATATAAAGCACATCATAAAGGCTCAATTATTGGAAACAATTAATAGCTTTTTTTTCCTCCAACAACCAGTTGTAAAAAACAAATTGATTCAAATGACTGCATTGTTTACCAATAGTTAAATAGTTTGACTCATTTTTTTAAAGATGTATTTATTTATGCATACAAGAACTGGGGTATAGCCCAGAGGTGTGGGGGTGGTGAGAAGATTCACCGAAGACAGAGTGGAGAGCAAAACAGGCAGATGGACTGAAATACACTGCTGAGGGGAGCAGCAGGCAAGGCAGGGGAGGTCTGCTGCGCCATGTGGGTCCCCTCCCCCAGCCTGGGGCAGGGATTGAACTCATACTACAGTGGCTGCGGTTTGCTTCACAGTGTGATGCTTAACCCACAGCGCCACCAGGGAGACCCTAATTTGTATTATTAAGTAGCTAACTATTGTCACAAATGGAATCAAGTAGGGGTGTGTCAGCTAGTAGTTGTTGTTAATATTCATTATGACTTGATAGAAGAACAATATTTGTATCTGCAGACAGAAAAGGAGCCAAGAGAAAGAAAAGTAAAGATAAGTAGGGTGGCTACATATACTGGGTTGCTGGTTGCAGTATCAGTTCTTGTCTATTTTCCTGACATTATTATTAATGTTACTCAGCATCTTTCCACCATGGTACTGCCAAATTGAACTTTCTGTGATGATGAAAATGTTGTATTTATCAGCTATACAATAGCATAGCTACTTGCCGATGTAACCATTTAGCTCTTTTTTTTTTTTTAAGATTTATTTATTTATGCATACAAGAGCTGGGGTACAGGCCAGAGTCGCGGGAGATGAGAGGATTCACCAGACAGAGCGGGGAGCAGAAAAGGCAGACTTACTGAAACACACTGCTGAGGGGAGCAGCGGGCAAGGCAGGAGAGGTCTGCTACGCCATGTGGGTCCCCTCCCTGGCCGGTGGCAGGGATCGAACTCATGCTGCAGTGGTTGTGGTTTGCTTCATAGTGCATTGCTTAACCCACTGCGCCACCAGGGAGGCCCCCCATTTGGCTCTTGATCATAACTAATGTAGCCTAATATTATCTAATTTAAACTGAATCAGTGTCGTGTGTCTAGTGGCTACTATACTGAACAGCACAGCTCTAAAGTGTCATGGTTTGTGTAATACATCATATAGTCATCCTAATGTTAAGTTCTAATTGGTGTACTGACACCTTTAAGGTCATCAGAGGGGGAAATAATTCAGGCGGAAAGATTAGTCTTAGAAAAGCAAAGTGACCTTACATTTTCATGAGCAGGATGGACTGGATGGCCATACGTGGAAATTTTTCAGGTGTATGAGTGGTCATTTAGAAAGCTCATGCCAAATGGTCTTAGTAAAAAAGCAATAAAAGCAATAAAATATAAGCTGTCTTCTGAAAGTGAAGGACATGTGATTTAGAACCACAAATTATAACTACAAATCATAGGAGAGAACCTAGACTTCAGTGAGAACTAAATGTTTCAAGCTGGGATAGTAGTACCTCATATTCTTTGCTTTCATCTATGTTTTTTATCTTTTCGTATGTAGCATAGTTCAAGTATTCTATCACCTCACAAGCTGCTCCTTGTGTTCCTAATTACCAGACAACCGGTAAAGGAAGAAAGTGACCTTTTCTTGACTAATTTTCCTTCTTCAAAAAGAGCCCGTAAAGTATTGTACAATTAATAAGAACACAGAAAGAAGTTAAGGTCTTACTTTATGGCATAAAAAAGGATTAATTCCACAAAGAGCAAACTAGTTATAATTGTAATGTTGTGAGTACTCATTTTCTAGCACAGCACCAAATTGAGCCATTTTCTGTTTTACAAGAATAATACAACAAAGGATTCTTTTTCTCTTTTGCATTATGTTTGAATGTAGTTATTCATCAAGCCATAATTAAGAGTGACATACAGACCTAATGCATTATCCTAGCACTTATTGTTGCTCAAACTTTGACTTGTTTGTACTTATTCTTATTTAAGAGTAGAAACATGTATTCCATTTCAGATATGAAATGTTATTTTTAAATGCTTCAGGAAACTTCATAAACTTAAATTTATTTTCTTTCAGTTAAATATTTAACAACTTAATCTAGTTCATTCACAAGTTATAATGCTAATTTAACTGTGTTTTCTGATTATTCAGGGTTCCCATGAGTTTTAGTGATATATGCTTAATAATTGTCTCTAGAAAATATTATTTTGAAGCAGAGGGGGTTAAGCCCTGCAATTTTATTTTCTTTTTTCACTTATCTGAATCTCCAGACAGCCTATCAAAAATGACATTGCTTTCTGTGTCTCTTATAAAGAAAATACTGAACCTAAAACCCCACAGTTGGTCTTTTCAATTTTCTTAACTACTGAATTGGATTAACTGCATGATCTGAGTCAATTGATTGTGCAGAAATCAATGACTGAGAAGGCCAGATCTTCTCTCCAGGTTGGCCTCTTTTCTAAGCCTCTGAGCATGTAATGTTCATTCAGCACACCATCAACTTTTAAAATAAATTACTTTTTAGATGCTCAAGCTATAACCTTAATGAATGATACTTGCCTCAAAAAAAGTCAGTAAACATCAAGCAAAATAAAATTAAGAGACTTGCAATAAATAATATTTATTTGCTTTTTTCATAAAATATAGATAATAGATACAAAGAAAAAATTATCATAATTCAATTAGTTACTATTAACAGTGTATCTTTAGAAGCTTTCTATGAGTTTGTATGTATATTTATTCACGTGTCTGTGCACGTGTGCATGCACAGGTAAGTATACATACATGTGTGTGTGTGCTCCAGGTAGGCAGGTTAATGGCTCTCCCAAAGCTTTCCACAACCTAACCCCTGGAATTTATGATTATTATAGTAGTTTGCACGTCAAAGGGGAAATAAGTTGCTGATGGAATTAAGGTTGCTAGTCAACTGACTTTAAACAAGGAAGCTCACCCATAATTATCCAGGTGGGCCCAGTGGAAGATGCAGTTCAAAAAGAGGGAAGAGTGATATTACATGGATTCAACAAATCCTTCCTAAGTTTAAAGATGAAAGAAAATAGGTCACAAGTACAGCAGTGCAGGCAAAATCTGAAAGTCAGAAAAGGAATGAAAACAGATTCTTCCCCTAGAATTTCCAGAAAGAAACACAGTCAAATGACACTTTAATCTTAGGCCGGTGATTTGGTGTTAGATTTGTAACTACTCTCAGACCCAATCAATTCCTGCAACCAGAGAAGGAATTGAAATACTGCCAGAAACCCATATCCTACAAAAACAATTAGTTAATTATAGCCAATATTTTATTTTTCTTTATATTTCTATAACTAAATCTATACATTTATAATAAATATTCTATCTTCATTAGTAACAATGTTTTTGTAAATTTTAGAATGAGCTCTCTGTCAATACATTCCTTATCAATAAAACTCAAGCACTTTAAACTTAGAGAAAAACAAATAGTAAAATTGACAACTGTAAAAACTGAGTAATTATTGCTATAACATAGTATGTTAGTATATGTTTTTGTTGTTAAAGTAAGTCAAAAAGTGCACAAAATTTTTTCATATTAGTTTTTAGTATTGAAAAGCTAGTCTAACAAACTTGAGTGTCTCGATATCTATAGAGAGAGAGGTGCAAGAACAGTATTTTTTATGTTCCCATGCAGGAAAAATAATAAAGACTATATATTACATAAGTCTTTTAATATATAAAAACATGTAAAGATATGTATGTTTCTTGTCAAACAAGACAATGTATACAAAAATATCAATATGATAATTTGATTATTAAAACTATAATCACACATTCCCATTTAATAAAATTCAAATATAGTTTATTCTACTGTAGCTAACATGTCATTGCTGCCAACTACTTGAGATTCCTCTATCTCAAAAGCTTAATGGCTAAACCTTTAGAGATTTAATATGTCACTATGTCTTGAGAAATGAGCAAGATATGCTTGATTAGTTGAAAATTGAAGTGTGCATTTCTATGAGACTATTTAGCAGGCGATGGCTTATGTGTGTAAAATGTCAAGATTCTTAAGTTTGATGTGAATTCAATGTCTTGAGATCAATTAATTTAAAATTTATTAAAAAAAGAACAAATCTATCATTCAGCATATTTTGAAATGCAAAAAAGTACTCTTTGAGTATGACAACAGGTTCAATTCAGTATGCACTGTGAGAGATACTGTCACATTACTCTAAAATATTTGATGCTTCATAATTCCTATAGGTGTCTTCACCAACTTTGGATATACTTCTTTTACCACATTGTGACAATCCAGTATTTGTGCTCTGATTGCCTTGAAGTTTAATGTACTTCTATTTTGAGGCATTTACTGAATCATATTAAGAAGCATGGTGCTTAAGCTATAGAAGCAGAACATTTTTCTTTATTCCATTAAAAAAGTCTCTCATCTTCTTCCTATATATTTTCCCCAGCCAGAAAAGAAAATATTGCTGTCACTTTCAGTGGGGTTTGCCTTTCATCTCACAGTGCCATTTCAGGTCTCTAAGTGGTATCCAATTTATTTGTATTCCAATGCCACTTCAGTGAAGCATGCCTCTCTGTCAGCTGAATGCAAGCTTCAGGTGCTCAGTACTTGGAAGCCATACCATGAACAAATTGACAATATCAACTGCAACCAGTCATCTTGCAGGTAATTTCCACATACCTGCTAGACAAGAGTTCTCAAAATTATTCAGCAGCACCATCTATAACATTTTTGAGATTAATCTGAGATTCCTTTCTTTAGCTTTCTCAAACTATGACATTTATTGTCAACTCCCTCTCAATATATTGAAAATGATTTAGCATTATTTTATTTTTTCCAATGAAAGCTTTCATTTAATGCTAAATTTTCAAACTTGTCACATTGTTTCAATTTACTATGGAGTCAAGCATTAAATAATCACTATAACTTGTCATTTTGTAGTTCATAATTTTATATCCAAAATCCAAAATTACAACCTACATAGTGTAATATAACATAGGGGTAGCACATTTTTCCTAGTATATTTTATTTACCTCTTTTATAAATATAAATTTAAGATTTTATAATGAATATTGTGACTGATGCCATCTTTTAAAATGTCCCTTACAGTTTGTTGTACATTAACTGCAAAAAGTGGCTTAAATTTTCCATTCTTTCTCTGCAGTGCTACTTTCTAGTTCACCCTATCATGGCCCAGAATCTGCAGCACTATTGCCTTGTGTCTGTGCTGACTTTGTGACTTGGTTTGTTCAATGAAATTGTCAGAGTGCCAGTTTCAATTCTATAGTACAAGAGTCTCTGCATCTCACTCTTTCTTGGAAGCCCTGCCTCTACCATAGATCTAATTCAGGCTAGCCTTCTGAAGCATGAAAAACAAATTGGAGCATAAACAATTTATGCTATATTAGGATGTTCATATCCAATCCTTGAGAGCACAGATGATGGGTAAGCCTAGCCAAAATTGCATGCACCCAGTCAAGGTAATCCAGAGATTCATGATAAATAAGAATTATTGAAATCTTTATTTAGATACAATACAAAATGAAATAGGTCCTTACAATGGGTTAAAATATATTTAATGACACATCAATTGATGTATCAATTAAGATACATCAAAGAGAAGCATGACTTTTAAAAATCTTGTTAAAGAAAAACTATGTCCAGCCATATTCATTTTACCCAAAAATACATATTTAAATTTTTATTTAATTTTTAAATCAATATCCTGTGTTCAGGCATCAATAAAGAATTGCAAAAGGCCACATGGAGAAATCAATGAGATGAACACTGAAGAGTGAAGAAGAACCTGTAAGAAAGAGAAGAGACAAAATAATCTCCATGGCATGGCAGAGCACACATGTGAAAGTGAGCTTTACTGAAATAAAGTTGCAAACAGACCTAGTGGATGATGAGAGGGAAAATTAGGTTGGGATTAAATTGTAAAAAGCTTTTCAGGGTAGTCAAAGAATTTGAATCTAATTTTGTGGGCAATTAGGAGACAAAACAGAATTTTTGATAGAGAGTTGACAATAACTGAGGAGACAGAGTAAAGAATGATTTGAATGAATGTAAAATTATCTACAAATACATGGAAAACAGACAAAATGATTTACCTCCAAAAGAGGAGATAATGAAGGGTTCAAATACAGAGTCGAAGGTAAAACAAAAACAAAATCAATCATTTTTTCAGAGTTAGAACTGACTAAAGTAGGATCAGTAAGAGAAAAGAAGGCAGGTCACAAAAACTTTGTACTTCCCAAGATTTCCAGATTTTAAAAATGAGGTAGATTGTGAGAGTTTTGGTCAAATGAAAACCTTTCAAATTTCTGTGAGAGGAGAAATAATGAATTTTCTTTTAACATGTCAATTCTGAAGTTCTGTTGGAGCATACAAGTTAACATGGCACTGAAATACAAAATAAAGCTAAAGATAATAAATGTGAATTTGTCTAGCTCCACATTTTCATGGCACTTAACACCTGGAAGTATCAGAATACCCATGCACAATGCTAGAGTAAGAAAAATTAGAATTGGATTAATAATTCAAAAGAAAAAGAGAATAAAAAATATAACTTGGGAAATACAAAAATCTAAAGGACAAACAAAGGAAAAGCTACTACAGGACACTGAAAAGCAACTTTCATATCTGATTAAATATTAAAGAAAAAAGGGCCTCCCTGGTGGCGCAGTGGGTTAAGCAACACACTATGAAGCAAACCTCAGCCACTACAGCACGAGTTCGATCCCTGCTGCCAAACAGGGAGGGGACCCATATGGTGCAGCAGACCTCTCCTGCTGTGCCTGCTGCTCCCCTCAGCAGTGTACTTCCATTGATCTGCCTGTTCTGCTCCCGGCTCTGTCTATGGTGAATCCTCTCACTCCCCACACCTCTGGCCTGTACCCCAGTACTTGTATGCATAAATAAATAAATATTTAAATAAATAAATGTTTAAATAAAGGAATGAATAAATGAATAAATAAATAGATAGATAAATAGATAAATAAATAAATAAATGAATGAATGAATGAATGAATGAATGAATAAATAAATAGAAAATTAAAGAAAATTATATCCTGAAAAATAATGACAAATTATTCAAGGAGAAGGTAGGCAAGGTTATGCACTCAACGAAAGGTAAGGAGAGACTCAAAAGAGCAGCTCTATTGGCAATTAAGAAATGACTGAAGGAAGCAGCAGCTTTCACAGGCACTAGGCATCTGCTGGTTGTTAAGAGTAATTCATAGACAGATGGAATTGAAAAATTCGAATTAACTAGTTAATACCTTAGACTTTGCTAAAGAGTTGAAGGAGGAATTTAGAGCTTGAAGGAAAAGTAGGTAAAGTATGAGGATATCTGAGCTACTTAATAAGCTGAGACGTGAGTGATCCCTGAAGAAAAAGATTAGCAAGGTTTCAGAGAACTAGCAGGAAACAGTCTACAGCATTGTGTGAAGCAGCTACCTTTGAAGATAAGACAGGGATCCTAGACCTCTGAGTAAGAAGGGCAGAGTGGAAATCACCATAGGAATGTTTTTGGAGAAATTCAAAGTCATAAAATAGCCCTATCAATAATCTTGGCTTTCTCTCTGAAGGGTAATGCGATCGCATACATCTGAGGAGGTGTGATCCTATACCTCTAAATCATATACAATTTTGTAAACCAAAATTACTTCAATAAAAAATTCTATTAAGTGTGATAGCATTAAAAGAACAATAGAATTCAGAATAAAGTCTTGGTATATACCAAGAAAATCCCAAAGGAAGTTGGAAAAGAAAAATTGCTCCAATAAGTTCTGAAGACTCAGTTGAGATTGAAAAACCCTAAGTTTATAATCATAAAAATGGATATTGATCTGTATGAAATCCAGGGGTAGCAGTGAAGGAAACAGGTTGTTGGATTCACTTGAATGAGAACATTAAAAACGGAATTGGTAAAAGCACTAAAAGACATAATGACACTCTTTGGAGGAAAGACGGCAGTCAAGAAAGAAGCCTCAAGTGAAGCAAGAGTAATGATTGTATTTACAGGGAAGACTAAAAATAAAAGGTAAATCCTCTTCAATTAAATTTTACTATTGAGCAAAACAGACTTTACTGTGGCTTTTTCATACATAAAAAGTTAAAATTTCATTGATTTATGTCTGTTCTACTTAAACATTAAGTACAGTTTTTCTGTTTTGAATATTTTATTACTATAGCTCTTTCAGTGAACATTCACAATTATAACTTACACAAACTGTGATTTCCTCTATTAATAAAGCATTATTTTATTTACCTTTCTCAGGCTAAGTTAAATGTCAAGCACAGTTCAACAAAATAAATCCAAAATTCTCAATAGACACAAATGCTTATTTTATTAATGCCAACTCTAACTCCAAAATATAATCATATGGGATTGATATTATGTACATATTTCAGATAAACTAATTTTGCTTTTTAATTCCAAATACATAAGGGGAGTAATTAAAGCATGTGTTGCCCTTTTCTCCTGGTTCCATATTCATGGACTTAGAATATAATAATTAAAATGAATTTGTTCAACTCAAACACAGATAGCACAAAAATGTGAAGGTAGATAGACAGATGGGAAATAGATGGATAAACAGATGGCCATATCAATTTAGGAAAATAAAGTAAAAATTTGCTTGTCATTCTAATTAACAGTGAACATGCACTGGGCCAAACATATTCTTTAAACATGAACCCTGGGTCAAAGATAAGAATATAAGTGCTAGGGGCCTCCCTGGTGACAAAAAGGGTTAAATCTCAGTGCTATCAAGCTCTCTCCAGTCACTGCAGCACAAGTTTGATTCCTAGCCAGGGAGCTAACACACATGGCGCAGCAGACCTCTCCTGTCTCACCAGTGTTCCCCTGAGCAGTATATTTCAGGCAATATGCCTGTTATGTTCCCCACTCTTTCTCACCCCTCTCTGTACCTCTGCCTACACCTCAGCTCTTATATGCATAAATAAATCTTTAAAAATGAGTAAGTTTTATTATAACATGTAGTCATTAGAAAGTGTAGTCTCCAAGTATACATACATGTTATCATAATATGCAATCCTTAAGCCAAAAACTAATAAAGAATCTATTACAAAATTTTCACTTAATACCTTAAATAATTGTAAGGAACATTGAAGAAGACCAACTTTTATGATTTTGAGTAAAGTGATAAAGTTTTAAAATGTATGTTTTTACAGACTAAACAAATGTAGAAATTATTTCACATTCTCCACTTAAAGTTCAGGGGAGAATACTGATTTTTAGGGGACTGAAATAACCAGGTAGAACTGAAGACTGGGTCCCAAGTTTTAATTCAATCCCAATGACTGATCAATATGTGCACCCAAAGGGAAAAGTGGATAGTAACTCTGGAAATTCTAAATTTATCCTTTGATTGGCCTCAGACTAAAATAAGGGAAGTAACTACTGGAATTTATCAGTTGGGGCTATTAGAGTCCATATATGATGGTTTATTTCATGGCTAAAAATAATGGCCATTAACATACTTTCTCCCAAAATCCAATAATTTTGGCTCAGAAACTAGGGCTAAGGTGAAGATAAAAAACTCATACTATAATAAAGAGAGGCAAGCCTAAGATCAATAAAATTAATCTGGTTAATATTTTTTAAAGCTACTACTGCTTTCTTGACCTTACAATGGAGCTAATTAATAGGCTTGAAATACAATTCAACAGAGCATAAGGGACCTAATGCACAACTGTCAATCACATAGGCATGTCCTTTCTTCTGTGGCCCATCACTGGATAATAGAACTTCCTAATAAAGTTTTCAATGACTGTCAATGAAGACACAATTGAGAACATGTAGTGCCCAATAAATGCAAGTTTATTTTTCATAAATCAACACATCCAGAGCAGAGAAAATTATTTCAATAATAAAGCTATTATCTTAAAATAGTTGTGGCTTTCTCGACATCGTGAGGTACTTAGAACTTGGTAGTAGATGCCCAAATTAATGAAATAAGAAACAACTTGTTTACTTTCTTCATGTAAATACTATTTTTATATATTAAAAATAGAAAGTATCTGTCAAAGTTTGGTGGTACTGAGGTACAAAACAACATTTAAAAAATACACTATAATTATGTATGAAGTCAATATAACTGCCAAAGTGGTAGAAGTAGGTTCTAGAAGCAGAGAGACCTGATTTTGAAGCCCACATGTCCACCTTACTGATTCTGATCATCAGGTCTAAGATTTGACTTTACTTAGAAGCTAAATTAACCTGAAGTTGTTTCATAAATACCAGCAAAAATGTGAGATTCCAGGATTGTAGAAAAGGCCTTTAATATAGTACAAATAAGAGTATAAAGATCAACCTCTTTGTGCTCAAGTTTTCCTTCCCCCCAGGTTTTACAGGGACAGCATAATAAACCCACCATAATAAACCCAGATATCCACAAGCAAAAGGTCTACATCACAGCTGAGGAACAAAGAATTTGGGGAATCCTCTCTTTTTACAACAATCAGTAAACAAGCCCATTCTTTGTCCAAGGGAGGAGAGAGACATTACTCCTTATTTCTCAACCTTGAGAAACAAAACTGACAAGTAGCTTAGTGCTCAGGGACTTATGGTCTGGCACATCCAACAAGATTTTAACAGTGTAGTATACCCAAAGAGCACTTTCTCCAAAATGTCTTATATATATTATTTCCAATCATTATTTATTCACTTTCTTTCCTTTTTCAAGTTTTATTTATATATGACACTTTTCATCATTTTTTATAGTCTCTCACCAGAATAGACTCTAAGAGAGATTTGTTATTCACTATCACAATGTTTGTTCTATAACATATCTGTGGTTGAATTGAAGTATTTATCAGTTTAGTAAAAGTTAATGCTTTTCAGTATGACATTTCCTCAATCTACTAAGAATGGAACTTCCATTCCTACTCCTAGGAATATACCCAAAAGACAAAATATACCGATTCAAAAGAATATCTGCACCCCTATGTTTATAGCAGCACTCTTTACAATAGGTAAGATCTGGAAATAACCTAAATGCCCAAAAACAGATGAGTGGATCAGGAAGCTGTGGTACATATACACGATGGAATACTATTCATCAATCAAAAAAGAAAAACTAGACGCATTCATAGGAACATGGATGGAACTAGAAGGGATTATGCTCAGCGAAGTAAGTCAGAAGGCAAAAGAAAAATTCCAGATGGTTCCTCCCCTAGGAGGAATATAAGGGAACCAAATAAGGATCGAGGAAAGGAATAAGAACAACAACAATAATAATAATAATAATAAAGACACAAAAACCAAAAATGAAAAGATAAGGACAAATTGGGGACACTTGGTGGGGAGGGAGAAGGGGGAGGGTTGAGGGCAGACAGGAGCACAGGGGACTGAGGTGATAGTACACTGGTAATATGGTGATGGGGAATACATGGGGATTACAACTGATGTCAAATATATATAAATTTTTAAAAAAGTAAAAAAAAAAAAAGTTAATGCTTTTCAAGTTACCAGGAATATAGCAGTTAACAAGATGAAAATGGTCCCTACGCTAACCTCAAAATCTTTATCATTAAAAGATAGACTGTCACAGTTCCTATTTCTAATACTTGTTGAAAGGCTATAATAAATAATGCAGGTAAAATATATAATACCCCAGCTCGAAAGTTTTTGCATAGTCTATAGTTTCAAATGTTTTATGATAAACATCTCATTTTCATAATAAAAGTAATTAAACAGGTTGACTTGCATAAAAATAATCAATGTAGGATTAATTTGTGTAAATATCTCAGTAATATTTTTCCAAATATTGCTAAAGAAGAAACAAATATAACTAATACACCATTTTATATCTTAATCTTTTCTCTCTCTCCAGAGTTAATATCTCCATTCATATGCTTCAATTGTATGAAATTTTTTTTTACATATTATTATCATGCTGGATGTATTGCTTTGAAATTTATAAAACTTAAATCCAAAAGCATTGAAGACATCTATCATATCTTCTTGGTCTTTCCAAATTATCCTACTGGCATTATTTGGGAGGAATGAGAGACTATGATATGGCATCTGAACTTGTTACAATAAAATTACTTTAGCAAACCTTATACTCTGTGCTTTTAATATCTTTTACTCATACATATAATGAGTTTTACCAATATAACTAATCTTACATTCAAAATGATCATGAATACTATGACTTTAAGACCTTGATCTTTTAAAAATGTTATTTAGAATATTTTTCTTATATCTACTTCACACTTCAGAGACTTATTGAAACGTTCTTGCTAATTTCACTTGCAAACTATATACTTATTACTGGTATTTACTGCACTTAACCTTCACCTTTCTGAAAGTAACATTAAGGTGTAATTTGCATAAGTGAAAATCATTACATTTGAATGCTTCCCTGACTATATTTTTGAAATCACTTTTCCATAAATTACTTTTGAAAAACATTATTGAGGAAAAGTCATTTCGAAAGGACAATGAAGAAATTTTCTTCACAAAGTAAATTGATTTTGATTTTCATTTCACAGATTGATCTTCAGCCAATATAAATTCAATGTAAATGCCTATATATTAGTCTTCCTACTAGTCAGATGTGAATTTCTCTCACTTACTGGTGCTCTTTACTCCATTATCAACTTCTATGACTGATTGCCTGCTTCAACAAAAGAAGCAGATAAAGTCTCAAGAAACTAATTATTAAAGAGAATGAGAAAATAATTATAAATATATTTCTTTAGGTTCCAAAATTTCTTTAGGTAATGTTGGATGATAGTCTATGAAAAAGGCTCTTAGTATTTTGTTTTGTTTTTGTTTTTGTTTTGTTTTTTCAGAATTATTGCATGAAAATAATTTAACTTTTCCAATAATTATTTGGAGCTAGAGTTTTCACCTTGTGCTTAAATCTTTTTAAATAAATTTCATACAAAATTCCACAATACATGTCATTTCTACTGGACTTTGAGACAAAAATTGATCAACACTATTCTATGCAAGGTTTAACACTTTTTATAGTACCAAAAGAAATATTAAACACTACCAAAGAAACACAATAATTTAAATCATTTTTGTTTTCTACTGAGAGCAAAGAAGCTAAGCAACCTAAGATGCTACAAGAGATTTTGCTGGGATATAAGCAAGAATTGCACTACTAAATATGCACACAAGTTAGAGGGGGGTTTAGTTCTCTTAAAATGAGATGAAATTTCATATCTTAGATCATGAAAATATAATCCTCTTGTGATTCAGAAGCTAGATCTACTAGATTTTTTTAGAACTGTAAATTTATATCAAGCAAAATTTTATAATGTAATGCCATAATTTTAAATGGTAAATAATTTATATAATAAACACATGCTTAAATATTTTGTTAAATATCCCATGTAATTAAAAAAGATGAATCATGTAAAAAAGATTCATTGCATACCAAACACCTGTTGAAGTAAAGTATCTAAAAACTCATAGTAGTTTCAAAAATTCATTTTAGGAATTCTGTAAATAACAATTTCTGGTAACCTGATTGTATGAAGTTCCAAAAGAAAAGAGAAACAAGTTTGTCTAATTTCGTTTCTATAATTTGTGCTACTAGCAGCAAATTAGTAAAGGTGTGAAATTTGTCAAATAGTTATAGAGCATTTTAAATTCTGGTTTTTTTGGGTTTTTTTTTTTTTTTTTTTTTTCTGAAAATAGAGTTCTCATTCTATTTTGATAGTGTAATCATTCAGAATATGGGATCTTATAATTCTTTACTGGCATAGAAAATAATAAAATTGAAAAACAAATTCTTGCAGATTTATATCCTACAATGAAGTTGCAACAGACAAGGGGAAGAAGGAAAATTAATTTTAATCTCTAAGTAAAAACTTCAAATCTAAACCCTAGTGAATTAACCTTAATTGCATCTTAGGAAAAACTTTTCTCTGGAATCTCAACATTTATGAAAATGTCAGTAATTTTGCAGATGATGAAGAAAATGTATTTCTATTTAATATGTGAGCTGATTCCATGACCTACCCAGAAATGCTCTGAATTTATACTTATCTTTTCCAAAAGAAAAATCTTCTAAAAATCTGAAGTGGAATATCTGTACACAGAAACAACTGTCATTTGCAGCTTTATTAATGTATAATTAACCAATAAAATTATAATACACTTAAATTATACAATGTGTTAATTTGGCGTAGGTATATATTATGAAAGGATTCCTTATCATATTTACTTTTTTTGGTGAGAAAACTTAAGATTTACTCTAAACTTCAATTATAAGTTTATAATAAGTTAAATTATAAATTTCAATTATAGAATAGAGTATTATTAGCTATAGTTCCCGTGTCATACATTAGATACTTACATCTCGTTAATCTTATAACAAATACCTACCTACCTTTCCCCACTTCCAGTATCTCTTAGTGACTTATTTTCATAGTTTTATACTTTATGTTGTAAGTGTGCTGTTTAATTAATTACATTTATGCTCATGATAATTTTATATATAATAAAAAATCCCCTTTATCGACACATAGTTATTAAACTATATAATAAAAATTTTCTCTAACTAGTAAGGGTATTTAAAATGTTAAGTCCATAAATCAATGTCCTGTTTGTCACTTTCTTAATCACCTTCGGTTGCTATAACAAAATACCATATACTGGGTGGTTTAAACAAAGGATATATATTCCTTACCATTCCAGAGGCTGAGAAGTTACAAGGCCAACGTGCCAGGCAATTTGGTTCCTGGTGAGGACTCTCTTCCTTTTCAGAGAAGATCACCTGCTCAGAAGGCAGAGAGAGAGAGTTTTTTGCTCTTCCTCTTCTTATAAGGATATTACCTCCACCTTATCTAACAATTTCCCTCAAGGCCTCATCTTCAAGAACAGTCATATTTTGGCTCATAGCTTCAGTATATGTGCATAATTTTCATCACTTCTTGGTTTTCTAACTCAAAGACTCTACCCATTTTTTTTCTCTAAAGACTATATATATATATATATATGTTGCCTTACGTTTTAAGCATAATTCTTTTTTTAGATACTGTTTTTTAACAGAATTTTCCAATTCACAGTAAAAGTGAAGTTAACAATTTCCCATGTGCGCCCCACCCTCATTAGCATCGTTTCCCCTTATCAACATCTCTCACCCATCACAACTGATGGAACTACACTGGCTTGTCATAATTACCCCAAGTCTGTAGTTCACATTCAGATTTATTATTGGTTGTAGCAGATCTCTCCTGCCTCAACCACTGCTCCCCTCAGCAGTGTGTTTCAGTCCATCTGCCTGTTCTGCTCCCCACTTTGTCTCTGGTGGATCCTCTCACCAGCATTTACTGTTGTCAGTGACCTGGATTTGGGTCATTCTAATAGTTGTCTCATTGTTTTAAATTTGCATTTCCCTATTGACATATAATGTGGAGTATATTTTCATGTGACTACTTGCCCTCTATATATCTTATTTGGTGAGGTGTCTGTTAAGTTCTAAGTTCATTTTTTTAACCAAGTTGTTTGTTATATTAATGTTGAGTTTTAAAAATTCTTTGCAAATATATTTTTCTCATTCAGAGACCTACCTTTTCAATCTCTTTACTGTTTTTATTCACAAAACAGAAATTTTTATTTTAATGAAATACAGCTTGTCGGTTTGTTTTGTTTTATTTTTCCCCATGGCTGGTGCCTTTGACATTGTATGTAAAACTCATCGACAAATTCAAGGTTATCTAAATCTTTTTCTATGCTCTCTTCTAAGAGTTTTTACAGTTTTGCGTTAGTCTGTGATCCATTTTGAGTAATTTCTTTGAAGTATGTGAAGTTTGTATGTAGATTCATCTTTTTGTATGTTGATGTACACCCTAACCTTTAAAATATGTGTTTCATTTTACTGAGAATGGCAAGGAGTAGTAATAAACCCAGTATTTACTGGTAGTTGCTAATCCTCTAGGTTTGGACAATATTTAAGAGTGTTCATATATTAAGGCAATTCAATTTTCATGACAAACTTTATTTACACTTCACAGAAAAGAAAACTTATTTTGAAGAAATGAAATAGGTTGCTCAAGACACAGAAGCAGGCAACCAAACAAATCAAGATTTGAATCTAGGCAGCCTGGTTCTAGGGCATAACCTTTTGCTACTATACCTATAATATACATTATTACAACTTTAAGATTATCAATCTAAATAACACCTGGAAGAGACAATGGCAATACCCCTGTCTAGAGAATACAATGTTTTTTGAGATAGAGAATGTTTCATGACTATATAACATTTACTGAAATATATGGATATTTACTTCCTTGAATCAATGTGTATCGCATATGCCTCAAAGTAAATCTGAAGTAATATATCTACTTAGACATAAGGTAACAAAAGAAAAACGGATGTTCATCTGATGAAAGTATTTGCCCTTAGAATATGCATTTTAGTAAAACTGCACACTGAATTTAATTTTACCTCATCAAAAATAATTAGAAAGAGTTTGTTCACATTATACAGTTGACTAAATTCACAGACTTAGGAAATCTATTGTAAATCATTCTTATTTACAATCATCAGATATTAGTGATATTCAGGGAAGCAATATGGATAACCAACTATTCTTTCTCAGTCTTTACTGCAGACCTTAATCTGCTCACACAAACTTTGAGAAAAAAATCTGTTTCGCTGCTTTAGCTTCAATCACATTACATGTGTTTGTCTAATTCAGATGTTTTTACCTAACCAAAAATATCATCTCACCTAAATTTAGTCTTCCAGGTAAAATAGTGTGAAAATAAACACATGGGATATACAGGCCTTACCAGCTGTCACAGGCCTGTGCACAAATAATTAGTGTATAGAGAACATAATAAAGCAAACCTCATTATATCCCCTCTGAAGCACTTTTCATGAAGCAAACTGCCCAACCTATCACTAGGATGTGCCAGTTTTCCTTTATAACATTTCTTGTATTTAGAGTTAACAATTCTAGCAGTATTTAGACATTTGAATCACTGCCACCAGATCCTCATGATGTGAAATAAAAGCAACCATTGATATCAATATTTAATTTCTTTTTCAGTTGAAAAAAAATGTTTACAATGTATTACATGTATTTATGGATATAAGACAACTTTTTCATCTTCATATTTTGCCATCACAAATACCAGTTTGGATTGTACTGATCGAACAATGCAAAATGGGATTCTAATGTCACTTGTTGCATACTGGAGTACTGTAGGATGTTTTACCAGTGCTGGTGACACCAGATAAGAAAATATTGGTATTTAGAAGATGGACATCAGATGCCATAGGAAAGTGTGCTGTGTATCAAACTCAGAGTATAATTTTCCACCTATGTGCCACTCCAACCAAAAGAGGTGGGGATGTAAAGCAAAAGTCATCTTGGAATCAAGTGAAAATAAATATTTTAAATAAAATTAAATGTGCGTTTACAGATAGAAAAGTCTGTTTTCAAGATCTTTTTTCCCAAAAGAGTAAAAGATGTAAAAAAGCAGAAGTTCACATAGCTAAATTTTAGGTAGTTTGAACCATATGAAATATCCATTTTAGTACGTAAAAAATGATCAAATATTGACATTTCATCTATTTCTCCTTAATATTAAAGTGGTAAAAGATAATGACCTTAATACTTACAATAATGAAAAAATTATTATGCAAATAAATGACAAAAATAGCAAGACATGGCATTTAATGTCACATCATTTATCTCCTTTGCCTGAATAAAGTGCTGTTCACTAGCTTAATTTTCAGCTATTGCTTACATCTCACACTATCTAGAAGACTGTCACAGAGCAGATTAAGAAGTGGCAATATAAATCACAACTTCTGGTACCTAACACGGTGGTTTCCAAACACTATGCTGACAAATAGTGAGCGTATTATGAACTCTTCGGTTCAATAATCCAATATTCCACCGGTAGTTAGCAAAAGTAGTGTGAAATAAAACACATTCTGAAATAAATGCCAACGTTAAAAATACTGCTTCAAAGTCTATAAACTTATTACATGCTATTATAAAGTGCCAACAGTTTTCTGTTCCTGGTACTTTCGTTTTATTTTAAATCGATTGGAATTACCACATTAAATCTGTGCCTTTGAGAGCTCAGCATGGGAATAAGAAGTCAGATTAAACATAATATGGTCAGCAAACTCACACAGTATAATTATTTTTTCTTATCATTCTAAGCTCTTCACTCAAATCCTTATGAATTTAAGAAACTCATTTTTGAAGCACACTGGTGTGTACTGGGAAGAAAAAAAATTTAAAACTTCTCTTTCACTCAAAGAGTTACATTCTAATTTCAGTAATTTTTAAAAAATGGGTTTTATCTAAATTTAAATGTCATGTTCAGATTGCATTATAAAAAGGCGTCAAATGGCAGTAAATGATTGTCAGATGTACATAGTACAAATGGTAGTTTCTGCTAGAATTAATGAAGGGAACACCTCTTCAGATTCAATCCAGAAAAGATTTGTGGACGAATGGCACTTGTCTTTCCTTTAAAAAGGATCACCGCTGCTTCTATGAGGCTGAAGAATGATGCACCATGGGTTTGGATTATGTAGACTGGAAAAATGAGGGTAAATACACAAACTGGTCTCAACTAGTTTCAAATTTTACAACACTCACTCACCACTGTTTCTTACCACATTTTAATTCTTAGGAATTTTATTACTCATGATAGCCATTAACTTATTTGTCACTATTAACTTATTTATCAAAAATTCTTTGACACCTGAAAACTCAAATTTGTTATCACTTATTTTAGATTCCTCAGAAAAAAATACACTCTGGTAAATTTATAACAGCTGCCTGGGATTGGCTAGAAAAATAAACACCACATATTTGAAGACAAGAGAGCTCTGTTTTATTCATTTTATTATTTCAAAGTATAGTCTCTTAACTTGGTAATATCTTTCATTTCCACTTCTACCACATATTAGCATATAAAATGTTCTATCTTTTATTTCTCTTGAATCCATAAAAAAGCATAAGGAAAAAAATGAAATGAAAGAAAGTTAAGATCCCATCTCCCTCCCATTTTCTTCATTTTCTTTTACTGCCCCCAACTACAGCTAATGACCTTACACTAGAGGGCCAATTCTGACAAAAGGCAGGAGGAATTTAAACTGAGTTCTTGGAATTCAGAATGACACTTGATTCATTATTGCCTTCCACTCAATATTATGTTAGGTCAATGCATCTGAAATCAGTATACCTGAAATTCAATTTCCCAAAGGAACAATATGCCAAATGATGAATTTTTCTCTATTACTAAAATTACCAATGTGCTAGAAATTTAATCTTTTCCACTATATAATAGCTCAAGTCATTCCTACTAGATTGTATGGTGTTTACTGGATTTTAATTTGTGAGACAATGGTAATGTTTTAAGTATTCTTTAATGACCTTTGCCCTGGTTTTCTGCTGTTATTATTGCTGCAGCAGCTTAAAAAGCTATAATAGAAAAAAGCTCTTTGCTGGGGGGTAGAAAAAAAGGACTGAGCACATAGGACAAACTAACCACTGGAGAAAATAAAACGACAGTGAAGTGAAGAATACAAAGCCAGGAGATAGAGGCGAGGAAGAGGAAGGAAAAGAGAAAAAGGGGGGTGGAGCGTAGTAAGTTAGAAAGAGGAGAGATCAACAAATGAAATGTGACATTTTGCAGGACTAGAAGAGACTAGTGACAAAGAGGAAAAAGAGAAATAAACAAAACCTAGACTAATAATTCTTAATACAAGTTGTTGTAAATGGGCCTCCCTGGTTGTGCTAGAGGTTAAGTTGCAGCACTATGAAGCTATCCACAGCCACTGCAGCATTAAGTTCGATCCCTGGCCAGGACGCTGACCAACATGGCGCAGCAGACATTTCCTGTCCCACCTGCTGCTCCCCTCAACAGTGTATTTCAATAGATCCACCTGTGCTGTTCCCCACTCTGTCTCTGGTAAATCCTTTCATTCCCCACACCTCTGACCTGAATCCCAGTTCTTGTATGCATAAATAAACAAATCTTAAAAAAAAAAGTTGTTGTAAAGGCTGTGAATAATTAGATAAAAAAAGTTTGGGTAAATTGTTTACTTTGGCAAATTCCTCATGTTTTGATCACTCAGCAGTGATCAATATAACTAATCACTGGACAATTGACAGGCTTTCCTGAAAACATGTCTGTGAAGGTAATTAAAAATGAATGTAATTTATAACAAATTTTGAATATTACAATTTAAATATCATGTGCTTTGAATACAAGTGCAAATTTGCAATCAATTATCAATTGTACTGATATGTAGGCTTTGTATTTCCTTTCAATTTTATCCCAGCATGTTCTATCTCTTTCTTTAGACATGACCATAATATTCAAATGCAAAGTCCGTTCCAGATTGTATTGGTTATGACAAGAATTCCCCTATATTCACTACAGAATCTACTGTACAGGACGGCAAATTTTCATTTAAAATGAAAGTGCTGGCATCTAAGCATTTTCAAAACTTTAAGTAAGATGATCATGGCACTGTTGGTTTGGGGTTTTGGTATTTTGTTTGACTGGTTTTAGTTTCTGTTTGTTTGGGTTATACAATAAGAAAAATGGTGCTCAATGGACAAAGTAAGTTGTGCAAGGTCTTATAAGACTTTCAGAATCAGGAATCTTAAACCAAGTGTTAATGCAGAAAAGTAAAACTTGTGTGTACGTGTATAGAATGTACAGTGTTTCCAAATATTATGTGTAGAATGTACAGTGTTTCCAAATATTATTTAAGGAGCTACAATTCTCATAAATAATTCCTTTTAAAATAGTTTCATTTTAAAGTAGTAAAAACACAATAATTGGAAAAAATCTTACAATTTGAATCAATAAAGTTGATTCAAAGGGTAATCTTTCCACATTCTCTTTACCAATGCAGATGATGTAATCATTAACTTCTAATATTTCTCTCATAAACCTAGTAAGTAGATTTTTAGTTCTATACTGCTCAAGAACATATATATGACTGAAATATAAAAATATTAGATTATTTATTTGGTTACCTTCAAAAATAAATCTTTTTTTTAGGTGAAATATACCTCCATTATTGTAAAAGAAATGTGAGAAAGATAGCACTACATTATTTTACCAGCATTACATTATTAAACTACATTATTAGTATATTAAGAAGATAAAAAACTGAATGAAATAAATAAAATAAAAATAAACCTGCAGGCTATATAAAACCAATTAGTGTTATCAGAAGGATCAGGGAAAGTAAATCAGGTTAAAAAAAAAATGGTGTGGTAAAAGACAGAATTGAACTTTTAATGGAAAACGTCATGTAGTGTATATATGTGCAGCCTTTTAATGATGTATGCCTGAAATTTATGTAATATTATAGTGCAATACTACTTCAATTAAAAATAATAGCAAGTAAAATAATAAAATAGTAATATATAATAATATATGTAAGATTGTTGACAAGAGTAAATGAAATAATTGAAAATTACTGGTAAAAAGAAATGATTAAAATGAATGTCGCTACTAAAATAATAATCTAAAGAAATATATTAATATGGTTGTGTACCTCTATTAGCAAGCTGATATACTTTTAGCTTATTTAAAACTGTCTTCCATTTACTTTATTTTTAAATGCTAAAAACTAAAATATTTTTTATTGTTACAATTTTTATTATAGTATAATGGCATATAATTCCAAAATATAGGATCACATCTTTTTGGGTATATGTCACCACACCACACCCACCACCAAGATAGATTTACTGAAAGCACCTTCCAAAGTCACACCAGGTTCTTCCTCAAACTTAAAACTTCTTGGTATTTACTGTTGTTGTAAAGAAAAGTTAGCAAACAAGTTGGCCTGTAACACAATTCTGAGGATTCTGGCAGAACACACAAAGATTCCTAGGTAAAAGATGGACAGTTTTTTACTCACACCAAAAGCAGTAGCATTGGTATTGGTTCTCTATGCCCCAATGACTACAAGGCAAAGAGAAGACACACATTATACTATGGAACCTCCAGCTTAGAGAATCAGGATTTTTTATGAGGTAGATTAATGCTCATTTCTTTCACTTTGTTTCAGAGGGATATTTTTATCAGACTAGATAGTAAACATGCTGCACTTTGCTTTGGCTAGACATATCTTTGTCATTCAAGGTGCTACGCACACAACCTTGAGATGATAGTCCAGAGAAAAAAGTGGCCTCACTCCAAAGATATGCAGAAACACTAGAAACATGGAAAATTGCCTCCCAACTGGCTGATCCACATCTGGTTCACGTTACCTCTGAGATTGTTCTGAAATTTGTATTATGAATTGGGGTATTTAATTAATAACCTAACTGCCTCGTTTGTTTCATAATTGCAAATAATTTTACTTGGAATGCAGTTCATTTCTGCTTTTCTCTCCATGAGACTTCATTAGAGACAAAAGATAAATTGCTATGATAATCATGACTTTCTCTGCACAACCAGAAATACTGATTCTCTTCCAACATTTCAAACTTAACTCAGACTCCAGGGCCAACTCTATCCCATTTCAGACTTCAAATGACTCTATATGAATCCAACCTGGCTACAAATCTTCTTGTTACTTGGGGTGTCACTGGCCAGTAGATCTGTTCTCTCAATTTGGGTCTTGTTTTTCTCCTTCAGATCTTCTAAGAACCTGAGTCCTTGACATAGTTCCAACCCAATATCTGAGCCATGACACAGCTGTCAGAAATGTGAACCTTGCTACCATTATCACATTTGTCTTCTGCCACCTCACCTAGTCCTATGCCCTATGCTTTTATTTGATAGCTAATGAATCTTTTTGCTAAAAGAATTAATCACTCATTGAAGCATCTTATTTCTATTATACCATATCCCTAATTTATTTATTCAACAAATAATTCCTGAAAAACTACAAAGTTTGTGGATCTGAATCAGGATATAAATTGGCAGTGAAATTCCCAAATACTCTATCTGACAGTTCCTGATTACCTGACTATTACTGTCTGTAGGCTACTTCTGGAAAGATCTCAAGATCCTGCCCTGAACTATATGTATACTCCAGGTCTGACTCCATAATCCAAATCTCCATTCTGGGAACCACCATGCTTTGTTCTCACGAGACCCTTTCTTAAATTCCCAGTGTGTGTCATAATGTTCTGTATGAAGGAATTTCTTAACATTGAATAGCACTAGTTGTTATAATGTAGTAATGTAGTTTAGTAATGTAATTTTTTCATACATTAATAAATTAGAGACTATTATATGGCTGAAATGCATTGTAAAGTTCACATTGTAAAGGTGTTTTCATCCACATAATCTAGTATTTTTAACAATACATTATTTTTTTTCTAATATTAAGATATGAGTATTTTAAGTTAGTAATTAAATTTAACTTTTACATTCATTCTTGGAAGTTTTCCACTAAAAGAATTTTATATATTCCCAGCCCCATGGTCTCCTCTTGTCTAAAGGACAGTACTTACAGCTATCAAATTTAAGAACTTTTATTTATTTATATTATATATACATTATTTATTTATTAATTTATTTATTCTCAGGTAATACATGTATATTTAATAGGATATTTGCATATGTGGGTGTATATTCGTGTGTTTGTTACTCTTCTGGGGGTTATTATGGCTACTGCTAAAGAAGAAACTTGTCAATTTTGAATCCTCATCACAGGGAAAAATATAGTTTGATATAATCACTGTTTGTAGAAATTTAAAGGTCCGAATAGAACAAAATGGTAGAGAATTATAAAAACACCAATTTATAATAAATAAAGTGTAATATGTCAATGCATATTTAACATGCTGTGGATAAAATATACTGATATACAGTGTGGTATTTGACCAGTATAGGTAATGATTAGGGGAACAAAGTCCACAGCATATGAACCATAAATCAGAAGAATTCAGTTTGCTATGCATAGAAATTGGTGCTACTCATAATAACTTCAAGATGTCAATTCAATTCTGCCACAAAAGCACAAAGCCAAACAATCAAAGACGTGACTCTAATGTAAATTAGTCCTTTTTTCCATCAAATGGAATCTTCTTTCAATCTTAAATTCTAACCAGGTTAAAAGGCATTAGCTAAAATTTATTTCCAAGAAGCTACAATCCTTTATGATGGATGGTCATACAAATGAAACAGTTTGTCCTGAATTATGCAGTTCCACATCCACAGGATTCTCTTACTCTGATTAAACTTCTGTTACCCTTGAACTCTCCCCAATAGTACAACAATGATTTATACATAAGAACTCTTAATGCTTCCAAATATTTTTTCCTCTTTCACAAAATTGAATTCCCTATCAAATCTTTCAAGAAATATCAAAATATGAATAGCTGAATGTTACCGAGGATGTATGAATGGATGGATGGATGGATGGATTGACCAACATCCAGACAGATGATAGATAGATGATTTATCATACATACAGGCATGCATATGTACATAGATTGATATAAAATACCATTCATCAAAAAATCTGTCCTTCCTCAGTTATCTACTGAACTACTTCTGTCATAAATGAAGGGTTTCTGAGCCCTCTCTATGGTCCTTCACTGGTGTATTTATTTACCTCTATCTTAATTATTGCAATTTATTATATTTATTGATATATGGTGAAGAAGTATTTTCCCCATTAGCATCCTCATATGTGTTGTCACCACTCTTGACATTTTGAGTTACATGCACATTTTACTGTCTGTCCTTCAAGTATAACTCCTCCCCCCAAAAATGGAAAAATATTTCTATTGAGATTTTCATTGGAAGAAATAAAATGACCAGTGGGCTAAGCAAGACAAAAATAAACTTTTACTTTAAGATAAAATTAGTAGTTACCAGAAAGGAAGAGGAGAAGGAAGTGAATAAATCAGAAAAAGGGGTAAACTAAGTGAAGAAAGGATAGAATTGAACTTTCAGTGAAGAACTTAGGTGAAAGGACAGTTAAATTGAGAAAATGGAGCCTTTCTTTGCTTCATATTACACCCAGGGATACCTGGACACTTGCTATCGAAGTGGACAACAAGAGTGGAAATTTATGATCTCTTTCAGGGTTTAAATTATTCTTTCACTCAGAGACACACATTGTACACAAGCGTCTTAGGCAACTGACTTCAGGTTTGTGGTCCATCTCCTTTAATGTGGGAAGCCAGGTGGCAAAGATTTTTCCAGATAATCTGTTAGGCTGTATTGTAATCCATTAGAAGAGATTCTCCTACTTTTCATTCACCATAACACAACTGGTCTTCATAACACCATATGACCAGAATATCAATTGGAAGATAAGGAAGCATGACCTGTTAATGGGATCCCAATAACCAGTCACCTGCTTCTGCTTGAATATTGGTTCAACCTCCTCTTAAAGAAATGAAACTGATTAATCAAGAACCTGTCAATCAGATTAAGGCTTATTCTGTTGTCTAGGATGTGTCTTAGGACACTTCCTCTGCTTTTATGGAGAGACTGAAACATTCCGACAGTATACCACTTTGGATTTGGGTTCCCCAGCAGGAGTCATAGTTTTAACATATACTTTATAACTCAGAGCACCACTGACATTAGCTACAAGTTACAAAAATTGAATATAGGACCTAATAATACCCCCATCCTCCCAACTGGTGGAGGCAGCCTTTCACAATTTCAACAACTGAGACTTGGCAAAGGAGGAAAAGAAAAAGGAATTCAAACAGCAAGCCATCCCACCATAATCCTAACTTTGTTCCTAGAAATTTTCAGCCTCTCTTTGCCACGTTTTAGAAACGCTAGATTATTGTTGGGAGATACTGGCCTCCAGAAGGTCATCTACATATTGTAATATTGAGCTTTTCAGTAGGAACAGGTGTCACAGGTCTCAGGCCAGCAGCTCACCAAAACAGAGCTGGAGAGTTTTTGAACCCCTGAGCACAGTTTAGAAACACTGCTATTTTTTGGAATGGAATTATATAAAAAAAAGATCTGAAAGACAAGCAGATAGGTGGAGTAGTTGGTAAAATTTTAATGAATCACCATAAGAGATTATATGAGCTGGCTGTTTTATCAATAGCTTTCATTAATGAAAAATAATTAAATAGCCTTAATGAATTTAATAATTAAATAGCCTTAATGAATTTTAAAAATCTAACAATGACCATACAGCAGAATATCTAGTCTCTTCCAAGCAGTGCTGTTTAAAACAGTGAGTGTGAAAGATGACTATGATCAGCAAGATGATCAAAGACTATTAGCACAATGTCCCAAGAAAGAAAATAAGGTCACTGGCATTCCTATGTACAAAAACCATCAGAGTAATTAATAAATTTTATTGAAATTTTTAGATATCTCTGCACAATATATAAATGAGGAGTAATGGCAGAGTAATTAAAACAGTAGATAGATCCAGCATTCAAACAGAATGTTGATATCATGAGAGATGTGTCAGCAATAGTGTCCACATGAAATTAAGTCAATGGAATGTAAATTAGTTTTTCTGCAGATTTTGTGAATTACATAGTATTCCTCAATAAGTTTATATCTACTTAAATTAGCAAGTTGTATTTATCACTGACAATTAAAGAACTTGAGTCTCATCAAAATATAAATTTAAAAGTAGGGGATCACTAAATAATAGGTCCTAAACATGGAATTGGATCTGTACAATACCAAGAGTAGAATTAGGTAGATGTCTTATCCCTTAGTCAAAGGCACTGGTGTATCTTAATATATAATCATGAAACATTTGATTCAACTGTTTAGTTAGATGCATAACTATGATTAAACAGTCCCAACAGAAATTATACAATAGATTAAAGTGGTAGGAAAACTTCAGAATGTTATTAGGGTGCATTTTTCATTTCATATAGTTTTCAGGAAGAGTAGTACAGCACAAGAAATAGTGTGGTCACTACTATGTAAGTGTAAAGAAGATAATACATATTTGCTAAAAGAGAAAATATCTGCCTATAGCCTACAAACTGAATGGATTGAAAAACCCATCATTTAGAGAATGGAAGGGTGGGATAATTAGAGCAGATGAAAAGATGAGGACTTGTAATAGAAGGAAAAACAGATATTACTTTTAAAGACATTCGGCACTGAACAAGGAGACAGATGAAAACCAAGATCAGATTCAGAATGGGTCATCTCTATCCAAAGAAAGAGACTTAATATCATATGTAGTAAATGACTACTATGTATGGACCAGTGAAAGCAGTATCTGGACCATTTACTACTTAACATTCCATGAAAAAAATCCAAAGAAATGACAAAATGTCTTAACTCTAAAACACTTCAGTTTTACTACTTGACTTCTTTAAGAATCCAACTTATTTGCTCTCTGCCCAGGGTTTCAAGGTCTTACATATTAAATTGATGAACTACTAAAATTAAAGTTGAAAGAGGTACACAAAAGAATCATTAAGGAGCCCAGTCTAAGAATCTAGATTCAGATTTCAAGCCATATATTATTTCACTTTTCTCTCAAGCTTCAGTTCCCTAATTTTTATATTAGGAACTCTCTCCTGGAATTTTTATGAAAATTAAATAAAAGGAAGCAAACTATGAATTTATATGAGAATTAAACAAAAGAAGGTATACTTACTAGGAAGCATATTCTCAGGCACATAGCAAATACTGGATTTCTGTTATGAATTCTTATTATAAGACATTTATATGTAACATGAATCCTAAATGAAAGATAATGGATATATACCACATCTCCTTAATTAATTCATCTATCCTTGGGCCCCTAGATTGTTTCCACAACATGGCTATTGTAAACAGCACTGCAATGAACATAGAAATGGACATACCCCTTCTAATTAATGTTCTTACATTCTTCAGGTAGAGACCTAGAAGTGGTATTGCTGAATCATATGTTAGATATATTTTTTAATATTTTTGAGAAAACCCCATACTGTTTCTGATAGGCATTGAACCATTCTGCATTCCTACCAAGTGTGTACAAGGATTCCTTTTCCTCCACATTCTCTTTAACACTTCCTGCATCTTGTCTTTTTGATATGAGCCTTTCACACAGGTAGAAGGAAGTATTTCATTGTGCTTTTGATTTTCATTTCCCTGCATTTTCAGGGTAAGTGAGGATGAGTATATTTTCATGTGCTGTTGCTCATTTGTGCATCTTTATTGGAGAAGTGTATACTTAGCAGTTCTGCCCATTTTTTTAATGGGGTTATTCATTTTGTTTTTGTAGAGTTGTGAAATCTTGCCAAATGCTTTCTCTGTGTCTATTGATATGATCATATGATGTGGTGAATTACATTAATTTTTATTTGTGGGTATTGAACTATGATTGTATCTCTAGGATAAATCCTACTTGGGCATGGTGTATTATCATCTTGTGGTATTAATGTAGTTTGCTAATATTTTGGAAAGGATTTTTGTATCTACATCCTTCAGAGATACTGGTCTGTAATTTTCTTTTTGTGTAAATGATATCTTTGTCTGCTTTGGTTATCAAGGTAATATTTGCAAGCATTCCCTCTTGTTAAAATTTTTAGAAGAGTTTCAGAATGATAGGTATTAATATTTTGAAGGTTTAGTAGAACTCACTAATAAAACCCTCAAGTATTTGGCTTTTATGGAAAAATGATACCTTTTATTATAGTTAAAATATCCTCTCTCATTTCTGGTTTTATTAGAGTTTTAGTCCTTTTTTTCCTAGAGAAAGTCTTGTTTATTTTATTTACCTTTCAAATAATTAGTTCTTTTTTCATTGCCTTTGTACCTTATTTTTTATCTCCATTTTACTAATTTCAACTCTTATTTTTATCTCCTTTGTCCCAGTGGATTTTGATTTCATTTTTTTCCAGTTCCTGAATATGTAAAATTAGATTGCTTATTTGAGATTTTTCTTGTTCTTGACATAGTATTTTATTGCTGTACTTCTCTTGTACCACTTTTGCTGTGTCCCATATGTTCAAATAGCTTGTGTCTTCATTTTCATTTGTGTCTGGGTATTTGATATTCTCTTTAACATAATAGTTATTTAGTACATGTTGTTTTAGCCTCCGTATTTGAGGGTTTTCCCATTTTCTTTCGGTGGTTGACTTCTAGGTTGATATCATTGTGATCAGAGAAAACATTTGATATAGTTTCAATCTTCTTGTTTTGTTTCAATATTCACTTATTTTGTATCTCAAGATGTTGTTTATTCTGGAGAATTTTCTACATGCACTTGAGAAGAATCTACTCAGTTTTGGTTTTTGGTGTGTGTGTGTGTCTGTGTGTCTATGTGTGATGTGTACCATAAATGTCTATCAAGTCCACCTGATCTAATTCCTGTCTTAAGTCTACCTTAGATTTCTTTGTTGATTTTTTATAGTTGGTCTGTTCATTGGCGTAAGTGAAGTCCTTGAATATTACTGTGTTTTTGACAATATTTTGTGGTTTTGACAGTATGTTTTTATGTTAGTTAATGATCATTTTACATATGTTGATGCTCCTTTGTGGGTACATATATATTGGAGTGTTATGTCTTCTTGACCTATTGATTTCTTTATTATAGTAGGTTGTCTTTATCATGTTCTCATCCCTTATATTTTGAAAACTATATTTTTTACAGTGTTTGAAATTCACTTTCTTTGCTTCTTCTACATAATTTCATTCCAAGATTGCCATGAGAATTATAGATAGTGGCATATGTCAATAATCTATCTCAAGTTAAAAGTAAATTAATCTGGAACTGCTTGCACCAGTTCCCATTTTTGTTCTCACCCCAACCATGTTATTTGTTTTTGTTTTTAAATATTATTTTTGTTTCATCTAAGTAATTTTTTGTCATTTTATAGAGGTTTCTTTAATATTTTTGGTAAGACCAATTTAGAAGAGATTAATTCCTTCAACTATTGTTTGTAAAGCTCTTTATCACTTCTTCAGTTCTGAGTGTTAGCCTAGCTGGTTTGCGTATTCTTAGTTGGAGATTCTTTCATTTTAACACATTGAAGATGACATCCTATCCATTTTGGCATGTAAGCTTTCTACTAAGCAATCTGCAGTTAGTCTTATGATGACTCTGTTTCTCCAACTGCTTTTAGGATTCTCTATCTTTAATTTTTGCCATTTAAATTATAATATGTTTTGTGTGCAACTATTTAGGTTTATTTTGTTTGGAACACATTGAGTTCTGGATCTGGATGTCTATGTACTCTGCCAGCTTGGGGAATTCTCAGCTCTTACATCTTCAAATAAGATTTCTGTGCTTTTCTCTTTTCTTCTGAAATCCTTAAGATGTGAATGTTGTTTTTGACAATGTTGTTTCATTAGTCTCTTGTGTTATCTTCATCTTTCTTTATTCTATTTTTGCTGGTCCTTTTGGATGATTTTCACTACTGTATCTTCCATCTCAATGATTCCTTCCTGGACTTCATTGAGTCTATTTGTGAGCCTCTCTATGGTATTTTTTATTTCAACGAATGACTTTTTTTACTTCTCTCCTTGTTGTATTTCTCATTTTGTTCATCCGTTGTTTTCCTAATTTCAGTACTATCAGTAAGACTATTGATCTTAAAAGTCTTTTTTCAGTAGTTTGGTTAATTCTGTTCTATTAAAGACTTTCCTCAGGGTCTTTCTTGATCCAGTGATTGGAGTGAAGTCATCTGACTCCTCACTTTGTTTGATGCTCTGGGATTATTTCTATGGATTAACTTAGACTGTTTCCCTTCCCAGTCCTGCTGTGCTGATCTGGCATTAGTATTACCAACCACACTATTGGCCTTGGGTGTCAATATTGAAAATGTGCTTTCTCTTATCACATTGGTTGAAACCGCATCACCAGTCAGAATGACTCAATCTCAAAAGCCAGCATGGAGTGGTAGCCTAAGATCCTATCCTTTGGTGAGAGTCAGGATGTGGGGGTGTATGGAAGTTCCTATAAAAGACTTTCAGACAGCACATAGACTTCACAGAAAGAAGAAGCTTCCAGAATATCTTCTAAATTCTTGGGTTCATTTGGGTTTGACTCAATCCTCTCTAGGGTGAAAGTTCAGTTGCTATAATAACAGTGTACATATAGATGGCAGTAAAACCCTACTGGTAGTTTGGGTAGCATTTGAAAAGCCATGAAGAGGAAAAAGCTGGTAAACACTAGTTGAAGAGCAACTGCCTGGACTGTGCAACACTGCATGATGGGGTTTCCCAACTGCTTCAGAGGTATACCAGTTGTGTGGTACAGAGGGTCCAGTTGAGGCCAAACACACTCAGCACTTCTTTGCTGAAGGCCGTCATCATCCCCTTGTCACACCAGATTTAACAGCAACCATTTTTCAGGAATTAGTCTACCAAAGTTTGCAAAAGCATTCAAGTAAGTTTATATAGGAATATCTTTTTATATTAACACATCATATTAAGTGAAGTTTTAAGGGTTTAATCAAGTAATGTAATCATAGCAACTCCTAAAACTACCAAAAAGATATTTGCAAACAAATTCAAGTTACTCTGGACAGCCAAACAATCCTGTTAGTGAAAGCAGGAATATATCAAATGCTAGAGAAAACTGATTAGTCATAAGCCACAGACCCGTGTCCCTGTCAATCACTAGGTTTTACTGATCTTATGTCAAGTATCAGTTAACTAGGCAGATTATTTGAATGAAAGTCAGCAAAGTAAGTGACATAGGGAGGAACTGAGATCATCTAATGATAGCATAAGCAAAGGAAAGTGAGAGAAATATAAATACAATTAAAGAAAAGATCATCAAATGAGAGAGGAAATGGGGCAGACAATGATTGCTCAATAAAATACCAGGCAAACATTAATATTAAATATAGCAGTGGTCTTTTTTAAAATCCAAATTATATTGAATTTCTACAATAGAAACTGTTTAAGACATTGAGAAAAGAGGAAAAAATGAGTTAGTCTCAGTTGTTTATCTTTTCCTTCACTTTCTTTGCTTGGGGGATGAGTCTTTAACAATGGACTACTATTCAGCAATTCAAAAAGATAAACTCATGCTATTTGCAGCAACATGGATAGAGTTAGAAAGGATTATGCTCAATGAAATATGTCAGAAGGAAAAGGAAAATATCATATGGTTTCACTTATGGGAGGAATATAGTGGAATCAAACAAGGATAAGGGAAAAAAAGACAAAACTAGTAGGCAAGCTATAAATCAGAGACATTCAACAGGGGAGGAATGAGAGAGAGGTCAAAACAGAGGAAGGGAGAATACAAGAGTCTGTAGTGATTGTTCATGGGTGTCTCAGTGGTGGTAGTTTCATAGAAATTACACCAGAGAGGAGAAATCAAACTTGTATAAAAATGAACAACAATGTAAAAATACATATTTTTAAAAAAAGAGGAAAAAAATGTCACTTAAAAAGGTAAAAATTTATGCTGGCCTCAGAAAACTCCAAACAAGGTGCAGTGTCAAAAATAATAAAACAACAATGTTTACAAAATTCTGATGTAAATAAAATACATAACAAGAATTTTAGATCTAGCCAAACTGTCCTCCAAGAATAAATTCTCAAAAAAGCAAGAATTTAGGCAATGTAGCATTAAATGCATTTTTAAATATAGAGCTTAAACTGTAGAAGTGATTAAATTTCATACCAAATTATATAAATGATGTAATATTTTAACAATATAATTTCTTATTTTTTTTTAACTTAGATCTTTTAGGAACTAATAGGATTTAGGAACTAATAGGAACTATGATGAAGAACTAGTTTATGTAAGTAGGAAAGTAAACTGTAATAGCCTCTATGGAAACCAGTATGGAAATTCCTCAAAAAATTAAAAATAGAAACACAAGGTTATTGAAATTCTGGCTATTTATCTGAAGAACACAAAAACACTACTTCAAAAATATATATATGCAATCCTATGTTCACTGGAGCATTATTTTCAATAGCTAGGATTTGGAAATCACATTACATGTCCCTCAACAATGACAAAATAAAAATATGGCATTTATATATATTAGAACACCACTCAGCTGTAATAAAGACGAAATCTTGCTATTTTCAAGAAGATGGCTGGACTCGGTAAGTATTATGTTAGTGAAATAAGTCAAACAGAAGGACAAACACCATAATTCTACTTACATGTGGGATATAAAAAAGTGGGAAAAAAATGAGCAAGGAAAAACAACAAAACAACTTGGATCATGAAAATCAAATTCTGGTTACCAAAGAAGAGAATTGGAAATGAGCAACTCAGATAAAGGAGGTCAATTGTAGGATAATTTATAGAAGATAGACATTTTACTGGTGATCACAATTTGGTATATACAGATTTCAAAATGTAATGCTGTATACCTGAAACCTATATAATACTAAAAGAACAAGTTTAACTATACTTTTATTTTATTAGTTTAACTTTCTCTATTAAATTCAAATAAAATTAAAGTGAATGCATTTTATTATTAAACATTATCTCATGTTTCATCTTCTTCATTGCACTGCCAAGAAGAAATATGAAATCTTAATTATATAATGTTAATGCAATTGCTATTTCTGGGGGTGAAATTTGGGTTCTTCTGTAACTTGAAATTTTTTAATGCATTTTAATGCCTTTGTAATGTATTTTATAAAGATGGTAACATTATTCTAAATAAATAAAAGAATACATAGCAAATTGTAGATACAATAAACATAAAATATGCTTAACCACTTTGACCTTTGTGCTAACAATGCCCCTTATTTTCAGTATTACTCAACTAATCAAAATCCGACATCTGATTGCATAGCAAACACAACATTAAGACAAAATTAATGAAATAGCAGAATGCCGTGCTAGCAGCCAACTCTGCAGAAGAATTTTAGGAAGAAATTTCCCTCATTAATCCTTTGTCAAGCAAAAGGACTAATTAACCCTAGAAGAAAAATTGGTTGGAGAAGAAAAGAAATGATTTAAAAGGACTCAAGATTTTACTCTCTCACAAATCACATAAATGATTATTATTCTGTATGTTACAAGCTGGATGACTATAATGTGCTTTGTTTAGAATGCTATTGTATTTCTCAGGTGGGTGCAGGTTTTTCCAGTATATTCAAGGTTATAAAACACACTGGGAGTCTTCTATTTCCAAAGCATTATGTAAATGTAGTATATTAACAACTGATCCTGTATTTGAAATTTTAAAAGTGAATTTGGTCCTAAAAATTTTAATGGCTTGCTTTACAGGTAAAAAAAAAAGAAAACCATTTTAAGCTAGAAAAAAGCCAAAATGTCAACACTGTCAAAATAAAAGTTATAGCAGTTTTAAGTTTGAGAAAAGAAGAAAGCTTTTTTATATGAAGAACGATTATTTCTAGCCTTCTCCAAATGAGAAAAAAAGGTTTTATTTTTAATGTTATGTTTACTTCTGGTGTTTAGCAAAATTTAAATTATTTTATTTGTTAATATAATCAATTGATGGCAACGCCTTGAAAATAGTTACCTAGAAAATCTGGATGCCTGTCAATTGGGAAAAAAATAAAGGAAAAACACCTGTCCATATCTGATCTTTATGGGCACACGTAAATCCAATAAGCACTCTAGTTAACATTCTGTGACTTTAAATCCAGGCCAATTTCCAAATCTATGATAGCATATAATAATGTATTTAGAAGTCCTAAATAAAGCCTTACAATGCATGGAAAGCAATATTGTGAACCAATGTTACATCAATAAAAGTAATTTCAAAGAGTCACCTAACAAAAAATAAAGGTAAAATGAGGTAAAGACTAACTAAAAAAATAAAACATTCATTATTATTTGTACATACTTTTAAGACTTGCAATAGCTATAACCCAACTCCAAAAACTAAGAGTTCTGATTTTGCTGTATTTCCGATGATATTGGAAAATACGTCATTTCTCTTCATTTGGCAATTTATACTTAATCTTGCCTTTTCATTTGGCTTTTGTGTTCCCATGTTTTATAGTCCAGCAATAAAAACAAAACACAGATAGAGGGTCTTCCCTGGTAGCCTAGTGGTTAAGTCTCAACACTATCACACAATGATCTGAGTTTGATCTCCCACCAGGGAGCTAACCCACATGGCACAACAGATCTCTTCTATCTCACCCACTGCTCCCCTCAGCAGTATATTTCAGTTGATCTGCCTGTTTTGTTACCCACTCTGTCTCTCTGAATTCTCTCACCACCCACCCCACACCTCTGGCCTACACCCCTGTTCTTCTATGCAAAAATAAAAAACAAAATTAACATATAAAGGTTCTTAAACACACACATACACAGAAAAGGTATCAGTAACTATGGAGTTGGTTCCTGTGCTTGGTCTATCTGAAGGGGTGCAGAGTTTGCAAAAATATACCTCTTTGGCATAAGGATTATTTAGGCTAATTATTCATAAGAAATATCTAAAGTTCTGAAAACTCAGTCAGTAGAGGTTACACTTTTGCAAGAGATAATTGCATTTATAAGTGAAATCTCCATTGCTAAGTGACTTCACTCTTTGTGCCAGGAAAAGGACGAGACCCAAATATCTAGAAACTATTATCAGTGCAGAAGGAACTGACTTAAATCTGTAGAACTTCCATATACTTTTTGTTGTACCTTTAGTGGGTCACTTCCTATAGCTGATCTTACCTCCCAACATCTTTGTCTTTAGCAGGACAAATTGTATTTCAGATGATGACTTGGACTATTTAGGGGAGTTAATCAGCTTTTTTATATATGTATATGTAAGAGATATATATGATACTAAACTTCTGCTTATTTTTCTCCTGTTAATCTGTTATTTTTTACTGAGGTACCTCAGCCAAAAGCCTATAAGGATATAGGGGAAAATTTTTGCCACTAAATATTAAAGTAGAGTCATAAGTGAGAAGAATGGAGCAGCAAAATAGTTATTAGAAAATGATTTAAAGAGATCTAGAATCTATGATATGGATAAGAAATATAAGAATCAGCATAGAAAACAGTTTTAGGAAATTTGATGAAGGAGACAGTGCCTTTATAGTAGTTTCTGTAGATAAAAGTGAATAAGAAATATAATCATTTATTAAGTTTTTGTGTGCAATTTAAATGATCTATTCAATCATTTTCATTTTTAAGATATTTCAGTAAAATTATTTTCAGAATATTTGACTATTGTTTCTTTGAGTTCATCTACAAGCTATATCTGAGCAACTGGGTAATTCACTTTTGATAATGGTATATCAATTGCCAAAATTCAGTTTGTTTTTTTAATTCATAGTCTAAAATACTTAGTGTCAATTAAAAACATTTCAAAATCACTTTGAAACTGTTTTCATTGTAATCTTTAATGAGGCTTTTAACACTATTATAAATTTAAAAAAATGTATTTTGGAATTTGTCAAAATAATGCTATCATAAATATGCTTTTATCATTAAATTTCTATTTTTCTCCATAGAAAATTATTAGACATCTTTGTATTCTCTACATTGTTAATCATGACAATTTATATTAAATGACTCTTCCAGATATCTAAAATATATAATTATTCACATTTATGAAAGTAAATGTTTCTACTGTGTTGCAGAGGAAAACAATGTATCATATGGAAAAATAGTCATACATATACAAAGTCCTATTACTGAATAAGGAAAACGCAAAACAGACCCATCAAGAGTATGAAATTGAAGCATTAAGCAAAATCTTTCTAAAATCAAAAACCCAGGACCTGATGGCCTCACTAGTAAATTCTACCAAGCTTTCAATAAAGAACTAATACCTATCTTTCTCAAAGCCTTCCATAAAATTAAAAAAGGAAATTAAACTTCTAAATAATCTTTGAAACCAACATTACCTTCTTGGGAAACCAGACAGGGACATCACAAAAAATAAAATTACAGAGCATTATCTATGGTGAACATAGATGCAAAATCTTCAACAAAACACTTGAAATCAAATTCAACAATGCATGAGAAAAACTATACAACTATGTAAGTGATATTTATTCTAGGGATGCAAAGGCAGTTTGACATGTGCAAATCAATAAATGTGACACACCTCATCAAAATCTTTTGAACTATACGGATAAATAATTGTTACCAGAGGGAAGGGAGAAGGGGTTGAAGAGGTAAATCAGAATGGAAGAGTCGATTATATGGTGAAGGTTAGAAATGAGTTTTTTTTGTAATGAACTTAATGTAGTACATACACAATAATGCACATGTGAAGTGTATAAAATGTTATAATACAATGTTTCTTCAATTAAAAATGTTAAGTATATTTTGTAAACTTCATGTGCTGCTTTAACTTTCATAACATGTCTGCCCTTGTTTTAAATATCAGGGAAATTTAAGATTGTAAAAGTTAACTAACAAATCTAAATGCCAAAATCCACCCACTTATATTTTCAAAGCCATTATTATTCTCAATCTATGATGGAGAACATTTCCAGAATTTTCAGATAAATTGTCATAAGAGACCCTCTCAAAACATGTCACTTTTCCATGTGGATTATTTTGAACTAAGATTAATCAAGGCCCTGAAGTCTCACAAAAAATTTTACCATTCCTTAACTAGAAGAATAAAAATGGAGAATATTATCTAGAATGGGATTTTTATCAGAAATAACCTTTCCACAAGATAAGTCTATTAATGTGAGAAGGCAAACATCTAGTTAAGAACATCTGGTCTTCAGTCATGCGTCACTCTCTCCTCATCATGTGAGACCCCCTTCCTTTCTCCTGGAAGACCCAGACTTCTATTCTTTTGCTCATACCTTCATTTTGCACCATTTGCTTTAGAATCTACATCCATGCAGATGTTCCATACCTAAATAATTAAATTTTTACTTTTATCCTAATCAATCTGATGTTAATTTGATTATTCAACCCACTCAAGTAGCACCATAAGGGCATGGGAAAGTTTCCTCTACATCCTTATAGCACAGCTGAACTAATACAAATAATCAATTTGACAAACACACAAATCATAAATGTTTCACAGTATCAAATTTTACTGAAATCCACGCACTGCAAAATGTTCATGCCGTAGATTACAATAGTTACATAGTTTACATGACTTTTTATAGGAAGTCATCCATAAATCATAGACATGTAGGTTTATTTACTATAAACAATATTGGACAATTAGGTATATCATGAAAAAGCAGTCTACAGATAAATATTTTCATCTAACAATACCATGAATTTATTTACCAGGAATCAGTCATTTTCATGTTGTAAAAACATTAATCTGGATGAATTGCTTTTGTTCTCTATAAAAGTGGTACAAAAATCCCTAACCGAACCCAGAAAGAAAATGGATTACAAAACTGATATGTCAACCAATTAATTCCCATCAAGCATTCTAGTTTATCCCCTCTAATTTCCTGCCTCTCCAGATGTATTCATGGTTATATGACCTAACTGTAGAGTTATGAACTTCCACACAAATATGAATGTTCCACAAACTGTTTTTTAAACAAAAAAAAAAAGTTGGACCCTCCATGGTGGCGCAATGCGTTAAACAATGCACTATGAAGCAAACTGCAGCCACTGCAGCACGAGTTTGGTCCCTGCTGTAGCCAGACCCACATGGCACAGCAGCCCTGTCCTGCCTCGCCCACTGCTCCCTCAATAGTGTATTTCAGTGGATCTGCCTGTTCTGTTCCCCACTCTGTCTCTGGTGGATCCTTTCACCCCCCACACCTCTGGCCTATACCCCAGTGCTTGTGTGCATAAATAAATAATATATTTTAATTTTTTTTAAAAAAAGAAACATACAAATAGCTGAAATGAGTATTATATAGCTAATTACCCATGCCCAGCATTTCAAATATTTATTTTTCAATTTAGGGACATATTGACAGGAGGAAGAGAAAGTTATTACATGATATTCTTCTCAAAGCAGAGTTAGAAACTTGGAAACAAAATTCAAGACCTCCCAAAAGTCTACTGTATTATTAATTTGTAGTCAGTTCCCTCCATCTTGCAAAAACAAAAATATTTCCCTACACTCAAAATCAGTAATATGTGTAATTAAATTCTAACCATCCTTTGTTTTCTCTTCCCCCTATCTCCTCCTCAATTAAATATTAATTGGCTCCAACTGCATTCCTGAGAACTAGAAAATTAATTGAGTTACATCCCTACTAAAATTCTCTGTGCCCTTTTAAAGTTGAAAGTAGCATCAGAAAAAACATCTGTTGATTGACTATAAAACACTCTACTAGAAAAGTCAAACATCTTGACTTGTGTTACAAAGACTGCCCAGCATGTCCCCAGACCTGAAATGTGAAGCTCCATACTCCCTCACATTTCTTTCCCCCTCATATAACCACAGCACTCCAGCCACTTAGGGAGCCATCTTCGCCAGGGTGCAAACCCAGTTGCTGACTCCCTTTGTGGTCATGTAGAACAATAAATTCCTCCATGCTAAGACATTTTCATAGCTCACAGTTTCACTTTATGAGTTCAAGCTAAAGACCAGATTTTGTCCTTTACAAACTAAATTCACAACTGGGATTTGAAAAATCCAGGATAAGGAAGTAAAAAAAAAAAGACTCCTGAGACAACAAAAGAGAAAGATAAAGAAAATTATTAGAAACTTTCTCTAGGTAAATCTAGATTCAATCAGACTGGGTCTCCAGACACTCATACAAGACTTTTTTCTCATTGGTCATCATGGAGTGTTTAAGAACCTACAGAGAATCAAGACGCTCTGAACTGAGACTACATGAAGTCTACAACTTCATTTCATCCAGCCTTGAGAGTCACAGATGCCATATTCCCAAAAATTAATTTTCCACCTAGTGATCTTCTTTGGTTTACCCATAATGGAACAATTGAAAATTTACAGATTCAAGACTTACAGAGCTATAGGCAGTGTTCAGTCAACTAACACAGCCCAGGATATGCTGAAATTAAGAGCAAAGAAATGCAGGATACATGAAGCTATGAGAATAAAGGAACATTTTTATGAAAAATAGAAATGAATGATAAACTTTAAAGATATTCCACTTAATATGAAGGAAAAGACTAGAGAAGAAAAGTGTTCTCTCTCCCCATTATTTAACAATGTACAGGATGAAATGCTAATTTACCTAGTTTTTAAAAAGAAAAATAATTTAAAAATATAATGATTAGATATGAAACAAAAAAACTATTATTATGTGAAGACAGTCCTCAAGAGTGTCCTCCACTTCAGATATCAAGCTTCTCATATATAACACCCTTCTCAGGTTTGGTTAATTTTCTGGAGTGGCTCACAGAACTCAAATATTTTGCTTATTATGTTATCAGTTTATTATTAAAAGGCTATGACTCAGGAACGCCCGGGTGGTGGGTAGGGGAGGTAGTAGAGGAAAACATAGCAAAGGGAGAGGAGCTTCTATGACTTCTCTGAGTGTGCCACTCTCCTGGAACTTCCACATGTTTGCCAACTTTGAAGTTCTCCAAACCCAACCTTTTAGGTCTTTATGGAGGTTACCTTTCAGAGGCATGACTAGTTAAATCACTGGCCAATGAAGATTGATTTAAACTTCACTTTCTATCCCATCCCAGGATGTGGACAAGGCAGGGTGAGCCTGGACATCCCAAACCACTAATCACATGTTGGATCCACTGACAGACAGTCCCTGTCCTGTTCCAAAAGCCACTTCATTAACATCAAAAACACTTTATGGCTCTTATTACTTAGGAAATTCCAAGGATTTTAGAAGCACTGTTCTAGAAGGGGGATGGAGACCAAATATTTATTTCTTGCTATAAATCACAGTATCACAATACCAAATTGATGAATATGACTTGATATCAAAGGATGCTATTATTTCCAATTAAGCTAAATAAGTCATGAAAACCCAATCAAAACTCCAAGTTGGCTTTTCATGGAATTAATAAACTAATTTGAAAATTTGATATGAAAGAGAAAATGGCCAAAAGAGTCAGTGTAATTTGACAATAATTTGTAAATTTGGAAACACAAATTCTATGAATCAACTAATCCACTCTTGGTGACTTCTTGGAGAATTTCTAGGATATGCATAAAATGTTCAGAGCAGAATTTGAATTAAGCCATTATAAAAAGATTTAGAAAAGGACTTTTAAACAACTCATCCCCAAAAAGAATATACAAATAAATAGTGACATGTCTACATTATGGAATACTCTACACTAATAAAAACTATTCCAATACAAACATGACACATAAACCTCAAAAACAAAATTCTGGCTGCGAACTGTATATCAAGATGATTGCCTGCATTAATGGTCCCTCTTGAGTTAGTCAGAACAGATGACAATTTAACATCTTGAATTGTTCACAGCATCAAGCCTATATCTAGTTAATTGAGTAATTAAAAACTCGAAAGGGAATTCTTGGAATCAACAGTAAATGTAAGAAGCAGTTAGATTCCCTAGGTCTGTGGAAACAAAACTCAGACCTCACAGAAAAGGGGTTATTAATTGGTGATATTATTTGTAAACCAGGAAGAACACAATGAAGCTGGGGTCTAGCCACTATGGTGAGGAGCATCAATGACTGCTGCCTAGTCTCTGAGGAAGCTAAGTAGGCGGATACTCACAGTGTAAAAGTTGCAGACCGGATTCGCTGTTACCTATGAAAGGATCTGCTGCTGCCTGGGAGAAGAGCTTTCAGGCTATGCGTCACAGGAACAGGGAGCAAACAAGAAACAAACCCCTTATTTTTCCAATCTTCTAGTCCCCCTGTAGTACCTCTATAAGGAGAGCCAAGAGAGAACCAGCAGGCAAAGCAGAAATTTGGTCTGCAGTCCCTGCCCCAGCACCAGACAACAGAGCATAGAAGGATACATGTGAAGCTGAGACAACTGTTGAGTAACCAGTACACACTTAAATTTTAAATACCTGCCAAATATATATTTACCACATAATAAATGTAGGAGAAGTATTAAAAAAATTCATGGGAGCAGAAAATATACACTCAAAGTGAGATAACTTGATGGATATAGAAGAAACAAAGTTCTGTCATTTTCAAGTTTTACTTTCAAGCTGGATGGTGCACTCCTAAATATCAATTACTTTTTTTCTAGACATTTTGAATGTTTTAAACATTTCCAAAGAAAATCAGCCAAAAGAAGCAGTCCTTTACATAAAGGAAAAAAAAAGAGGTATACACACTTAAATTCAAAGTACTGTGAGACCACATCTTGTCCCTGGGTGAATGTTATTTTTACATGGTGAGCTTGAGATAAAAGTTCCTGCATCACAAGAATCACTAGAATAAAGATTAGATCAAATGAACATTTTGACCTAGTACTAAATGACAGGCTTTCAAATCTCCTCCTGATTGACACTTGCTCCTGGGAAAAAGGGCAAATCGTCCATGAAGTCCCCATCTGCTTGTCTGAGGAACATCTGTGGTGATGTAGACTCTCCCAATTTAGGTGGCAGTAATGCACCTACTACTGAAATTATCCTTTTTTAATGATAACCTCAACTAGCAAGAGAAAACTCTGAAATACATTTGTTTAAGGTTATTTTAAAAAATGCACATTGAAATTTTTTATTCAACATTTGTAATTTTTATCTGACATACATATTTATTTTGACAACCTATTTAGTCGTTGACAAGTCTGTTTTGCTTCCTTGCAAGTGTATTTTAAAGGTTTATGTTGAACATATTTAATATAAATTCCATAATGATACAAAACAAATATCAGAAAAACTGAATACATCTTCAGAATATGTTAACTTTCATAAGGTTGCTTAGAACATGAGCACTAATAAATTTTTCCAATGATTTTAGTAATCAGTTCAAACTTGTGGAATGGAAATTGCTTTAGCAACTTCCCAATATATTCATTCACTGATCAAACATTGAGAGATACTTCTCAATATCTATCAATTACCACTAAAAGAGAAATTGACATAACCCAACTCCATCCAATTCTCTCCACTCTCACTGACAATTATATAGTAAAATCTCCCTCTATTCCAGTTTTGACTACTGCCTCAGTCTCTCCACTGCAGTGTCTTGTACTAAGTGGATATTTTTAACATTAGCTTGAATAAATGAATTTTGAATGTCTCAAAGTTGTTAATGCCAAAAATGCCTATGTATAGGATCAAGACTGAGAAGCAAGTAAAAGCATATAGAAAGAGAAGGAAGTATGTGAAAGGTAAGCAAAGATAGAGTTGTCATCATGTTACTTTATTTACAGAGACTTCAGTATTTTCATAGAACTATGAATAAGTTTAAAATCATAAATAAGTTTAAAAATATACCCCAAAAATAAGTTTTCCACAATTATTTTCAAATTGTAAAAATGACCGAGGTATCTTAAATCCTAAGTGTACTTTGTAGGAATGTTTTTAAAACAATATGAGTAAGATTTTCAATTCATAACTCACTAAATGAAGTTACCAGTGTTGTTAAAGGACACTGATATGTTATTCCTATTGACTTTATTCATTTATTTTTAGCTTTTCATTTCTGTACTGCATGTCACTACACAGCAGATACTGAATAGTCATTGCTGATTCAAATGTCATTTGCTAACATTTACACAGACAATGACTCATATATTTTGTTGAAAAATTATTTTGTCATCCTTCAGTCTTCACTTGAATTCATCATTTCATTCTTTACTTAAATATTTTGATGAAATAATTAACATTTTATAATTATGAGTGAGTCCTTCCTTAATCTAAGCAGTGCTTGGTTCAGCAATCATGCTCAGATTCTAAGTATTTAGTAGACGCCAGTGATTTAAGTACTTGGTAACTGGTACAAGTAATGCCTGTTCATCACCAATAAATTTGTGTTACACAAATCTTTTATGGTGACACTGAGTAGTGGTTTTACATCAATTACTTTACCTCTAAATAAAACTAATGATAAATCTAATCATAAAATTTATAGTGAGGTTAGCATATATTAATTTTTTTCTGAAAATTATTTAAATAGTTAAAGTACATCTAATGAACTTTTGTCAGATTAAGGGAGTATTTAGATGTGTTGGTAAAGTAGGGGAGAAAAAGGAGCCTTCCTATACTGTTTGTGGCAATGTAGACTGGTTCACTGCCTATGGAAAGTTGAATGGAAGTTTCTCAAAATAGTAAAAATGTATCCACCATATCATCTGGCAATTCAACTCCTAGGTATCTACCAAAGAATTTAAAAAAAAACCCCACAAATTTCAAAGGACTATATGCATTCTTAAATTTACCAGAGCATTATTTACAATAACCAAGTTTGGAAACAACGTAAATGCCCAAAACAGGTATTACATATAGATAAATACATAGATGTAGATAGATATGCAAATACCTCCAAAAGAATAATATTCAGCTATATAACATAAACTCTTTTCATCTGCAACAACTTGGATCAATGGGATGGAATTATGCTGAGCAAAATAGAAAGACAAATACTAGATGGTGTCACTTACAAGTGGATTATAGAGAAAAAAAACAAAGGGTCAGATAAAGCCAAGCCAATAACAAATCTGATCTGACTATAGAATTGAGGCTGTCAGAGAGGGTTTGGGAGGGGAGAGAACAAAGTGGAGTGTAAACAATGGACTATGGTAGAGGACAAAGGGTGTTTTGGTGGTGGTTGTTGTATAGTAACAACACCTGAATAGGGAGAGGTAGCCCTCTAAATCACAAACAACATTGATGGTCTCAATTTAAAAAATGAAAAAAAAAATAAAGACAGTGAAGGATGATCTGGAGCTCATAAACAATAAATCGCTGTCATAAATTGTTCAGAAAATAAAAAGAGAGATAATTCATAAGACCATTTGGGTACATATTCAAGTCATTGACTCCATACTGGCCATTTTCTAGATACTTTGGTGGAAGATTTTCAGTCTCATAGATGTAGAACTCACTCAACAAAAATATATTGTCATCCTTCACTATACCTTTTGAAAGAACTGCTGCTTGTGGAGGGAGAGAACAGTCTTATCACAGTCTACACTATAAAATTACTACTGGTTCCACTGTCTAACATCCACATGAGTCTTCAATCTGTTACTTAGTAGCTATGAAAACCCAATACAACACTAAACCTCCCAGAGTTTTAATTTCCTTTTCTGCATGAGAATAACAATATCTGATCTACTTATCTTAGAGGAATAGGTAAGATAATACAAATGAAATCTAGGTAAAATGCAAAATACTGTCCACATTTAATTAACATTTGATATCTTATATAAGAACTAAAAAGGAAAGAAATGATTAAGCCAACAAAGGAGACAGTCTTTGTACTGGACAGCATTAGTAGTTCCAAAATGGACTTCCCAGATACAAGTCCAATACTCAGCATATGTCCACTGAATATCTGTTTCATTAACTAAATAATTAAACATGAAAAAATAATTATATACTAGTATCAATGAAAAGTATAACACTGAAAAAATATTTCCTTTTTGAGCATGCTTAGATTCCAGGAAACTCTTGCTCTATTTACATCATTGGCATATATGATAGCAATGCATGGAAAGCGGGAAGGCATCCATGATGATATGTAGTGTATGCTACTACTGTGGGTGAGGAGCTCAGAGATGAGGAACGCCAAATTCCTTAAGGAAGACAAACAGACCTATGAGAGAATGTTGTAGACACTCCTAGGTTGATGGCCTAACTCGTTGTCATTTTTCTCCTCTCAGGAAAATGCATCTGCTCCATAAGGGGCTCAACACATTACCTAAAAGATCTGAGATGTGGACAGATAATTGACAGGAGATGAAAGCCAGACTCCAAGTTACCCATTAAATGCTCTCTCCCAGGAATTTATACTTTTACCAACAGCTGGAGACACTGGGTATCAAAGGAACAAGATCATATTATTACCACTGTGCTAAAGGAAAGACCCACCAATTCTGTTTTACAGATACCTAGTTCTTCTTTGGTTGTTCAAATCTTAGGATTACCTGAGATACAGTAATACCTTTTCAATAAATTTCTCCTTATGCCTCAATTTAAGGAGTTGCTTCGCAAAGCAATTTTAATAACAATACGTAAGACTGTCTGACTGAGTTGTTTCATATAATCTGCTACCTGCATGATAAACAAGTTCAGTTGTAAGTTACTATTGCTGACCAGCTGGTGACCCTTGGAAGAACTATAACTCCATAGAAGAGGTATCCTGGAAGGAAGAGAAAGGAGACCCTTGTTCGGACCATTTATAACATTGAAGAGAAAATGATCTTAAAAACCCAGGATAGGTAAGAAAGTAAAAAATAGGCTTTAGTGTCTTTTTATAGATAAAAAAGGGAGAATTATTTTTTATTTTACAGTAAATTTTTCACTTTTGAGAAGACAGCTTACATTTAATGAAGGGGAAATACAAATAAGGATTTAACACTGCATTTCCTAGCGCAGTCATTAAATATTGTTTGCACATCTAATATGTGGGCAAGGATATCGAACCCTAAAACTTTAAGTTTCTTCCCAATTAATGGTTTTAAAGTTATATGTTTTTCTCTTATGAGACAATTAAATGGGACTATAGACCTACCTGAAAGTGTTCAAATTAGTAGTTCAGAATGACAAGCCCTTTTTATCCACTATTTCAAGGCCTTATAATCATGAAATCATTCACTGCAGATGACAAGAGGGATACACACGGCAGGCAAGCCATGCTTATTCAACAATAAGTTATTTATATGGATTAATCCCATAATAGAAGTCAGGAAATTGAAAATCTTAGCTAAATTTAAGCACAATTCTCCAGAGGCATACATTGCTAGAGGGAGAAATAACATTTTTAAACAGTTTCTGAAAAAAGGGTTAGTAGTTAATAGCATTTATATTCTAAAGCAGTCTTCCAAGGCTCAGCATAGACAAATCATTGATTTTTACATTTATCTTTCTTGGGATTTCTGTAGTCACTTCAAGGTGTCTTCCTGTAATCCACTCATACCAGAGAATGTTTTCAAGGATATTTTAAATAATTAACCTTCTCACATTGGCGTTCAAGCATCTCTCTGTGATAAAGCACTTGAACCCCTCAAAAACATAATTATAGACATACCCTAGAGACTAGGGATACATTGAGTTCTCAAAATGAGGATTGATATTAAAGCTAATAGAACAGCAATTATTTATTATGAATTTTCTCTGTTGCCCACTGTTGGAGTATGTCACTGAAATATAACTCTGCTTAAAGACCTCTATATAATTTTGGCTTGTTACTCTTTTTCCTTCAGTCTTGAATTTATTATTGTATTCCAAAGTCAAAGTCATAAAACTGATCTGACTTCCCTTTTTCTTTTCTCTCACTACTGAATCAGTAATGTGTTTAGATCACATCTAAAGTGACTTCTTTCTCACAGATCAACAAAAATATGGGTTTTAAAAAGGAAATAATCCAATAATTAAAAATAATAAAAAGGAATCCTAGTAGAATACCCATTTAACTGGGACAAATACAAATATTACAGTATAAGTCTTAGAAATTGTGATTTTACAAAGAAATGGAACTATATAAAACTAAAAAGCTTCCATATGGAAGATATTTATTTGCATATCAAATGCCCAACAGCACATTACTTTCCAAAATATACAAACACTTGGGAAAACTCAACAATGAAAGAACAAACAACCCAGTATAAAAAGGCAGAAGAGTTGAATACACACTTCTCTAAGACTGGAGATGATGACTGGCAGACTCATGAAAAGATAGTAACCATCTCTTATTATTAGGAAAATGTAAATCCAAAGAACAATGAGATATCACCTCATACCTGTGAAAATGATTATCCAAGAAATAAGAAATAAGTATTGGATATGATGTGGAGAAAAGGGAAGTCATAAATTATTGGTGGGGATGAAAAGTAGTACAGCCATTATGGGAAGCCATCTGAAATTCTTGAAAAATTGAAAATAGAAATGTCATATGATTCAGTCATCTTACTTCCAGGTATTTACAAGAAAAAGCCAAAAACAGTAATTTTAAGAGATACATATGTATCCCTATGTGTTCTGAACTATAAAAAAACAAAGTGAAAAATGGATAGTCTTTGTCTCTCTGTCTCTGTTTTTTTTGTCTCTCTGTCTCCTCTCTCTCTGTCTCTCTCTCTGTCTTTCTCTGTCTCTGTCTCTGTCTCTCTCTCTGTCTTTCTCTATCTCTGTCTCTGTCTCTCTCTCTGTCTCACTGTCTCTCTGTCTCTCTGTCTCTCTCTGTCTCTCTCTCTGTCTCTGTCTCTGTCTCTGTCTCTCTCTCTCTCTCTCTCTCTCACACACACACAGGAATATTATTCACCTATTAGAATATTATTCACCTATTAGAAGATGAAATCCTGTCATTTGCAATGACATGGATGAATCTAGAGGGTATTATGCTTTGTGAAGTCAGATGGAAAAATACAATCACAGTATGGTTCCATTCATCTGTGGTATACAGAGAAAACAAATAGCTTAACTAAATAAAATGAAAATAAACTTTTAGATGATGAGGTCAACTAGTAATTACTGGAAAGGAAATGGGAATAGAGAGTGTGAATCAGAATAATGGGGATAAATGTATGGTGAAGGATAGAATTGAACTCAATACAATATACACACAAGTTAATTTTCAATAATATGTACTTGAACTTCATATGTTATAATGTAATATTACTAAATTTTAAAAAATAAAGTGACTTTAAATATATGAAAAAAAAATTTTTCAGCACTTGAAATTATGCTACCAAACAGCTCCATAAAAATGTTCTCCAGGGCCTCCCTCGTGGCGCAGTGGGTTAAGCAAAGCACTATGAAGCAAACCGCAGCCACTGCAGCACAAGTTCGATCCCTGCTGCTGGCCAGGGAGGGGACCCACATGGTGAGGCAGACCTCTCCTGCCTTGCCCACTGCTCCCCTCAGCAGTGTAGATTCAGTCAATCTGCCTGTTCTGCTCCCGGCTCTGTCTGGTGATTCTTCTCACCTCCCGCGACTCTGCCTTATACCCCAGCTTTTGTATGCATAAATAAATCTTTTTAAAAAATTTTTTAAAAAATGTTCTCCATAAAGTCATTCTGACCTCAATTGAACATGTACCACCAATGTATTAATGTGTAACTTCTAAAATATAAAATGAAGCTTATTACATTCTTATTCTCAACAAATAAATTCATCTAGCAGTTGGAAGATTTTTCTAAGATCTCTTTCTAGTGCCTTAGGAGATTAAGTAAGTAGCTTAGGAGTTAAGTAAGTCTCAGCCCTATCACCTCCACAGCCTGGGTTTGATCCACTCAGCAGATCTCTCCTGTCTCGCCTGCTGCTCCCTCAGCAATGTATTTCAGTAGATCTACCTGTTCTGCTCTCCACTCTGTCTCTGGTAAATCCTCTCACCCCCACACCTCTGAACTATACACCAGTTCTTATATGAAAAGATAAAATAAAATATTAAAAAATTGAAAAATAAATAAAATATTTTTCTACTAGAGTCATTAAAAAGATCATTCCAATAGAAGTTCAGACCACCCTGTGGGAATACTTTAATATGCTCCATTTCCAGCACTAGCCTATGAAACACTGTGACAAATAAGATTTTTAAATTATTATGTCAAAGCATTTTTGGAGGTTTTTAAATTTTACTGTAGCAAATTGTCATATTCCTAAAATGATGAACATAGATGCTTATGCATTTAGTTCTTAGATATAGATCATCTAATACCACTGAATGCAATCATTATCTTCAAAATCTTTCAAATATTTGTCTCTCAAATATTTCTGCATCATAAGTTTTTTCATGCCCACAAAATCCCACCTTTCAGGATTCTACTATCACTTTCACCTCATCTCCTGCATCATTGCACCAATTTAATCTTTATTCTCCTCGCCCACATCTGGGTATTTACTGTGCTCCAGAGACTTTGCCCATTCTTTCCCCTTTTACAGCATTTTTTTTTACCAAGATTGTCATATGACCTTCTCTCTTCTTTCAAATCCCTGTTCTAAAGTCATCATCTTCTCTTAAAAAAAAAAAAATTATACACATAAACATACTTATCTAGTGCATTTTCCTTATCCTACCTTTGTCATTTATTTGTTTTTATAGTACTTATCACCCCCTAACATGTTCATATATCTATTTTATCTTCTATCCATAGAAAATATATTTTATTAGGGAATGATTTTGTTTATTAATTGTGTCTATCCAATACATAATATATTATCCAGCACTCACTTATTGCTACCAAATTATTTTTGGATAAATAAAAGATATCCTTTCTCATGTTTGATTTTATAGCATCAAAACTGCAAAAAAATCTGCTTTAAGTGTCTTCAGCTCACCTATAATTATTTCTATTTTACCATATTATTTTAATGCTATCTTTAATAAGATAAAAAAATAAATATCAAAATCTGGAAAACATTGTCATCATGGCTATCTATAGTAAACTAATTTAAATATCAACACATAGATCAAAGTAACAAGAAAAAAAGACCATTGGAGAAAGAACATTGGAGATAGCTGTCTCACAGACAATGACTGTTTTCCCCAGTGACCCACCCCTTCCAAAACCACACCAGAGAGAAGGGAGGGAGGGAAAGAGAGAGAGAGAGGAGAAAGGAATGGAGGGGACCTTTAAACTAGGCATCTAATGTCAAGGTTAACATTTCTTTTGTTTCTTGTTGGGTGTATTGTCTCTGACTAATATCATATCACTCAATTTTAAATCCTCTGTGTAGAAGCATTCAAAGGACAATTCAGGAAATATGCAGTCATTCAGTATTGATCATTATAAATAAAAGCAGTTATTACGACTGGTTATGGGAAATTCAACCACGCAATAACTGAACACAATAATCGATTCCTTTCCAGGAATATAATCTTGCACAAGAAACATCACCCTTCAGCATGCACAAAATATAGTTTAATTTCTGATAGTTTTCTTAGACATTTGATCTTCACTCATTTGTTCTAGTACTTCCAATGTATAATATATATTACTCACATATATCATTAACTAAAATCTAATCGAGACCAATTCACCAATCACATCCCTAGAAAAACTTACTTTATTTATCTTCTATTAAACAAACAAATACTTCAGCACCATAATTTAAATTTATGTTCCAGTGTACATCTGAGAATCTGGGAGTCTGCACCGATTGATGAAATAGTGAAAGACTGATGCTTTCTGCAAACTGATGATCAATAAATAGACCATGTGGTATCTGGATACTAGATGAGGTGAGAGTAGGCATTAAGAGTACTACATTATCTGTGACTGAATCCCAGTTACCAAGAATTCCAATATGGTTTATTATTTCTAGAAAGTAAAGCACATGATTTAACAAAGAAGTCAAATAGTTGTTAGTAGTGATGACAGGTGAAGACCAGAATAATTCAGAGAATATAGGAATACAGAATAAGATTGGTCCAGACAGACAAAAAATATGAGCAAAGTTCCAGAGTCTGGGAAGAAATTGGTCTATGTAAAGGCAGCCAAGAGGGCCTCCCTCAGGGAGCAGTGGGATGAGCTCCGCTCTGTGAAGGACCCACAGCACAGCAGCGCAAGTTGGATCCCTGGCCAGGGAGGGGACCCACATGGTGCAGCAACCCTCTCCTGCCTCGCCCACTGCTCCCCTCAGCAGTGTATTTCTGTCAGTCTGACTGTTCTGCTCCCCTCTCTGTCTCTTGTGAATTCTCTCACCTCCCGTGAGTCTGGACTGTACCCCAGCTCTTGTGTATATAAATATTATTTTAAAAATTTAAAAAAAAAATTAAAGCAGCCAAGAATGTCAGGAAGCATAGTGAGCAAGAGTCAGAGGGGGCGAGGTAAGGCAGGGCGGGATTTGTCATACGGTGTTTCTTAGACTATGATGGGATATTTAGGCATGATTTTGAGTCCAGAAAAACACTGACTATTATAAGCAGCCGGTTATGAACAGATTTGTGTTCTATGAGTACCACTCTGGATGCTGTATGGAGGGTGGAGTGGAGAGAAACAAGAGTATATTCAGAGATGCTGCTGCACCAGTCCCAGGGAGAAAGATCACCCTGAATGAAAGCATGTCACCAACATTTAAGAAAGATGGTTACATTGGAGACATGTGCAAGAAAGAATTGACGGACTAAAGTGATAGATTGGATGTGAGCTATTAAGGAATGAGAACAAGGAGGGCACATATTTCAGACTTGCGCAACAGAGAGGGTGATGGTAATATATTACTAAAAGGAAAAAACTGTTGTGGTGAGGAGTCTGAAGAAAATGAGAACATAGGTACTGGGAAAAATAAAAAAGATTTAAAAATACATATTGGAGACTGATGAAGCCTTTAAGCATGCCTGCTAGGAGACAGTTTGATTGGCCAAACAGTAGTGCAGCAGAGAAACTAGGACTAAGAATCAAAATCTCTTTGGTCTTATAACCAGACACACACTGTACACATCAGGAAGAAGGCAGGAAGGTGGTGTATTCAAAGGGTAGCACTTGTGGGTGATGCTTTCTGAAATGGAAGTCATACACTGACTATTCCTGCAACTTCCTTCCTTCTGTCTATTCAATAAAACTAAAGGAGAGTCCACCTGAATTAGTAAAAACCTGTGACACCCTTCTCTGCCTCCCTCCCTCCTTCTTTATTCTCATCCCCACTTCCCTCCTCTCCTCACTCTACCCATTTATTTTTATTTACTACTTAATTCAGTAGTAAAATAACCTAAAAATTGGTTTTAAGGAACTTACAAATGAACAGTTCACTCATCTACAGCCTTTTCTGATATGAAGTAATGAAACCTAATTTGCTAAACAGTGTAGCAATACCCACAGCCCTTTGGACCAATGTGAAACCTAATTTGGTAAGGAAAAAAGATGGCCACGGGTGTGCTTACTAGGGCTGCCTATGTTGTGGAGGAGGACACATACCCAGTCAACAATAATGTCATACTTTCTTGCTTTATGTCATTTTTCCTTGTGAATATACTCCCCTCCCCAGCAGGGAAGAGTGACAGTGGTATAGGATAAATTTTAAATATCTTGGATGCTCCACCGGCATCATTATCTCTGAGAAAGCTCAATCTTTTGTTTAGTGTCAAATTGTACCTGTCAGATGGTTGCCAACTTTGCTAATTGACTTCAAGAATTTAATAAATAAGACACTCACTATATATCATTTACTATCCTTTTAGACTGCACTTTTAGTGAATATGAATACTCTGCTGATTCCATTTAACTTGTAACAGATCCGGGCACCTGCTTCTGGGCTGCCGCATATCTCAGCTGTGGAGTTCTTTAAATGCTTTAGCAATTGAAGTGCATCTTCACTATTGAATGGCATCTCTCATCTGTAAAGCCATTTACAAACTTTACTGATCAAGCTGTACATTTCTGAGTTGGAATTTAATCTACAGAGCCTTCTGCAAAATGAGCTGAATCCTTTACTAATCATGGGCAATGGCAGAATTTATTTGGTTTGCAATAATTTGCATTATTTGCTTATTACACCATTTGGTTCCTGCTGCAGACTGCTGTGCAGTGTTGCTGGAGCTGGGAAATCACTCTACATACACATCATCTTACTCCCGAAATGAGAGCTTTTTGGTTGCGGATGAAATGTCTCCTTAATGTGAGAATCTTACCATTCACACACATCCTCTCTCTAGACACGTGATGACAAAGAGTGAGTCCTGCCTGGACATCTCTTCATAAACATCTGAAGTTATGATGTTCCAAAACATTAAGCCAAAAGCAATGTTAATTTGCCACAGACGCTGTATGATTCCCCTCTGTTGAGCCCAGCAAACATTATTTGATTTCTACATAAACGCTGATGCTACATCCCACCACGCTTCCTCTGGGAAACTGCAGTAGATTAAGTGGTACAATAATCAACCTTATTTTAAATATTTTAATCAATACCATTATATAAATCTTCCTCAAAAAAGGGCTATCTAAAATACAGAGTAAATAACTCAAATATCCATGGAGAAAGAAAAAAAAATACTTCTAGAAAAGTATTGTATTCACATCCATTAGTATCTGAACCAACATCTAGACTTGTCAGGTAAGATCAATATACTTGCTTCAGGTTTGCATCACAGAATAGCAAGAGGGCTTTTGACTGGATAAGATAATACCTAGAGTTTAATCCTAGTGTATCAGAAGATAAAGTACTCAATTGTCCAAGAGATTATAAAATTTATGTTTTAGTACTTTGTAGACATTAACCACATAGACATTAGAGCAGATAAGAGAATATGTACAATCTTGAGAACAAAAATATAAGAGTCACTTATTTATGCTTGTTGAAGATTTTTCTCTGGAAAGCACATAAAAATGACTAAGGTCGCCTCCAATATGCAGACAAGCAAACATATAACCCAGCAATAAAGTCAGGAAATATGTTCTATATTATCAAATTTACTCCTCAATCCATAAATTATATGCAAGAAAGAGTAACGACATGACAGAATTTATTAAATATAAAATATATATAAATCTTCACCTTTTTTTAGTCTCCACATTTGTTCAGAAGAGATCAGAAGCACCAGTAATGTCCCATGATGGCTCCTTTGCATACATATTCCAATTTGTTTATTGAGAATTAAGTATTCTAAAAAGCAATTAAATTAAATATTAATCTTTGGGAGCCTGTAGCACCTAAGAGACTACATTATTTCAAAAAAATAGGCTTTGGAAGTTTATTTAAATATCTTTCCCTTTTTGAAGTAATTCAATCCTGGACAGATTTCATATGATTTTGAAAGCTGTTCTCAAGGACCCTGCTTTTAGTATTCCAAGAATGTGCCAGATGTCAAGAAGTAAGGTTGAATTTCAAGAATGTACTCAAACTACTTATATTTAATCCTTTTTATGTAATAATCATTCATATATTTTGGTGAATGAGATATTTTCAAACAATATTAGAAAAACTGTAGCAGTGCCTTTTTATTATTGATATGATTTCTAGATAATTTATACGGCATAAACCCCAGTAGAAATATGCTCACAGAAGCCCCCGTCTACTATCAGATTTTTGCCAATGATAATAGGGCAGAAGGATAGCTCAAAATGAACTGAGCAAGTAGAGGAGTAAAAGCTGAAGCAAAACAATTCCAAATTTCAATATGTATGAATCTACAATTGAGTTCTTGCTGGGGTATAACATATTTGCCTTTAGGTAACTACAGATCTTCTTCAAATATGAGTAGCAAAGTCAATCACTGGCCAAGGTAGAGATCTGATGTTAGAATAATCTTAATGTCACCCTAGATTTTTACCTAGCATGATCTCTAGATATATTTAATATAAGCACTTCCCCATAATTTCTTGTGGACACCCCAACATAGTATGTAGCATTGAACTTAAGGCCTACTTACTGTTTTCTATCCTATTCACTAATAAGAATGAAGAAAATAAGTACAGCCTGTGACAGTGCATGAGTTATACAAACAAATTTATCCTGCTGAGGTTGTAACTAGTAATTATTTATTAAGAGGTTGCATGAAGTTTACAAAATGGAACACTCTGTGGGAAAAATAAAATGTTTGCTTAGGATAATTTTATGTAAAATAGTTACTCATCAGTACCCCTCCCACTAAAAAGAGGGCTTATATGTTGCTGTCTGTGAAGACATTGTCTCTTGAGAATCTGACAATAGCCAATGGGATCAACAAAGGAATTCACACATCAATGCTGGGAAATAACCTGGCAGATGACAAATAACTAAAACTCTTGTGTGAAAATGTACTGATAGTCATGTCAGCATTAGGTAAACTTTTAATATTAATGTCAGATGAGTCCCTACAACAGGGCTCAGAAACAGTGTTGAGTTCATAGTATATCTTTGAAAACACCTGGAAAAGGTAAAAATAAAGAACCGCTTAAATAATTCACAAAGCAGAAAAAAAGAATGATTCAAAATTTGTGTGTTAGAAAATCAAGCCAAGTTAAATTCTCAACTCTAATTCCAGGTCTTCATAAATTTCAAGGCAGATAAAGGGGGCTTTGGGATAGGAAGCAAGGGAAGCTGCCCTTAAAACAAACTGTGCCCTATATGACCTGAATTTAGGGAAGAGTCACGTCAAATAGTTCTTCCAAATGGCCTACAAGTTCCCAGTAATGTAAAGTTAACTACCTATTGTCCACTGACTTAGAGCCAATAATCTCAAAAGTTCTGTCCTCTGATATAATGGACAGTGATTGGGGTCTGCCCGAGTATTCTTTGTAAGCAGGCTTCCGAACAAATGGAATCAGGTAACACTCCTCTAGTGAGGAGGTTTAGGGTTACTACGGTTAGTGAACAAAGACTATCCAGATGGATGGATGCTTCATCATAAATTTTCTGACACTCTCTCCCTACCAAAAGAAGGCAGGATAAATGATAGTAGATGCCATATATTTTGTCATCCACCATGCCTTCTCTCTTTCTATATCTCATATTGAATGCTTGATTTGGTCAAATCATTTGGCACTATTCAGGAATATATTTAAAGGCTCTGTGGATCCTTTGGTTATCTCAGAGTTCATAAAAAACAGAAATAGGGAGGAAAAAGTAGGTTTTAAAACATGCAGTATACCACACCCAAATTACGCACCTCCCCAGATTTCTCTTTCCTAGTTCCTGCCTGATGTTATAACATTATAAGAGGTTCATAGGACAAGCCACATCTTGATAAACCTTCAGGGAGTTTTCAATTCCACTGGATAAAGGCACATTGGGCTCTCTACCTTTGCTTTTATGAGCTCAGTCAGCTAAATCACTAGAGCAAATTCTTCCTGGTCTCCTAAATTACCTGTGGCACAACCTGAGGGCACCCTGTCTATGCCCCTGATTTCTGTCATCAGTAGTCCTCTCCACCGCTGGAGATCAAGAGGGACTCCACTTGGCATCAATTAATGTGTATGGATTCACCCACATAAGCCTGTGAGGCTACAAGTCACAAAGACTGGTGTGCCTGCCATGCTATAGTTTGTGCTATGAATGCAGCTGTGGCTGTGATGGAATCAGTGATTTCTCTGGTATCTGCCTGGAGAGGGCAAGTAAACCTACCTAGGAGTTGTAAATTAAAAGTCCATTGTAGAAACATATCAATAAAAGACAGGAGATTAAAAATCTGTAGGATAAAAGGATAAATTGTTATCTTTTTCCAACCTCATGCCTCATCCTTCCACAGCAGCCCAGTGGACGGTTATAAAATGAATAGTTTCATCCTGCGGCATGGAAGATGTCTCCTAAAACTGAGCAGCAATTGCAATTTGTTGTGAACCTAAGATGCTTGGTCTCACTTCCACTTATACTTGCTGCCTCTCTTCCTCTTCTTGTTTTCTTATTCTCTTCACTCTGGTTCCCTTATACTGTACCACACACAAAAGTGCTAGGATGTAACTTTGCCTCAGGCTCTCTTATCTAAGAAGCCTGGGTTAATGCTGGGAAATAAAACAATGAGATTAGTACATATTGAGTTTGAGGCTCCAATAGAGCATCCAAGTGAAAATGGACAGCAAGTAAATAGATGTCAGAATCTAAAAGATTGGGATGGTATAGTACAGAATCATTAAAAAAATCATTTTGTAGAATGGAAACTCTTCATTAGGGTCTGTGAAAAAAAATAACACCCTATTTTTCACTAGCCTCTAACTAAAGTTTCAGTTCTGAATGTCATAAGCAACACACCATAGTATTAACTGTACCAGTTATCTTGTCAGCACCAAAAATCAAATATATTTTTGTATCACCTTAGAGTTGTCACAGATAATTCATATAACTTAACTAATTTTAAATTATGGTAGTCATTAACTTACTGGGAGATCCTACTTAATAAGTTAATTATTAAAATATCACAAAGCAACTTTAATACTTTAATGATTATATTTAAATATAATCTGTTTCTTTTTTAAATTCTAGGCATTTTTTATGTTTAAAATGTTATTTGAGAAGAGGGACCATGTGCATATTAAATTACTAGAAATGTCGTTAGAAGTACCGCAATCTGAATGGTTGTAAACCAAAGAAGTTTATTGTCTCACAGTTCTGAAGGCTAGAAATCCAAGATTAATGCAGCAGCTAGGTTAGTTCTGGTGAAGGCTGTGAAGAAAAGTATTTACCATGATTTTCTCCTAGCTTCTTGTATTTTGTTGACAATCGTTGGCGCTACCTAGCATTTAGAACATTACCCCAATCTCTGCTTTCACCTTCACAAGGCATTCTCTCTGTGTGCATGTCTATCTCCAAAAGCCTCCCTTTTTATAAGGACAGACTGGATTATGACTCCTCATAGTGAGGGGGCTGCAATTAGTGACCTCATTTTAATGTGATTATGTCTGGAAAGACCCTGTCTCCAAACCAGGTCACATTCTGAGGTATGGACTCCCACATCTTTTATGGGGATGGGAGGGGAGAGACACAAATCCATCCACAACAATAGGTTTCAACAGACAGCCAAAGTAACACGTTACCAGAGGTTCATCCTGTTATAGAAGACTATCCAAGATAAGAATTTATCTTAATATATAATCAACTGAGATAAAATTTGATAAGAAAACTGTAGTTATTTTGTGATAATTAATTTTCCTGTGTGTGTATATGCATAAAAGGGTGGCAGACAAAACATGATAGAGATACAGAGATGTAAATATAGATATAAATGCAGATATAGATATCTCATTGATCTTTTCACTGTTAATGCTGAAAAGGTGTAAATTAGGTTTACCTTCTGTAAAATCTTTAAATTTTCTTTATGCTGTTCTAAAAATCTTTAAATTTTCTTTATCTTAGCATATACAGTGGTCTGCATCACTAAAAAAAAAGATAAAGTGTTACCTAATAAAAATATCTCTAAAGTATAGTTATGTACACTCTTTTGAAATGTTATTATACCCCAAAATTCTGTATTTAATTGTCCCAATTCTAAATATACTCTAGTTATTTAATAGATCAACAACTTTTGTTCTCATGTTTTCCAAAATGTAGGTTTGATGAAATATATAAACTACTACCAATGTGGTTATAATTGTCAGTGCATCTTCAAATAAATCAGGTAGGATATGTATATAGTTTTCAATAGCATAGAATATATATAAGTATTTATTTTATATGTATGTGTTCTGGAATAAATTTCAAGTAAAGTCAGTGAAAGAATAATATGCAGTGAAAAAAATGAGAAATCAGTAATGATGGATGAGACAAATACCTTCTGGACATTTGAATAACAGCACAGTGGGAAAAAAACTGGCTGAGTTGTATGACAAGTTATCAAAGATACTGATTTATGCTTTTCTTCAGAGACCTAACTACAGTGGTATAGGTATTTCTATGCAAAAAAGTACATTCTATTTAACAAGAAATAATAAAGCCCAAAATTCTTAACAATTACTTGAATAGATGTAAATCTAATAAGCCACATCATACATTTAATCTGTTAGATTGAATAAATAGATTTAATAATAATAGATATTAAAAAAGCCCTGCCTTAACTACTTGCTTAACATTGTTTACCTTTTCTATCCTGTGCCTCAGTTTCCTCTTCTGTAAAATAGGCACACTAGTACCTACAACCTGGAACTATTATGCAGATTAAATTAAGAAGTCCATACAAAACAATTTCAATCTCTGCATTATGATAAGCTCCTAATTCATATTAAACACTAGTAATATCATTACTATTGATCCTTTGACTCCATCAGTTTTGCTTAGATATTTTCAGAATGGTTTTTGCAGTATTTCAAGTAGTTTAGTCCCATCAAGAAACCACTGGGAAATCAAAATGATAATGCCATATGTCTACCACTACTCATGGGCTTAAAACAAATTTCTTTTGCCCCTCTACACTTTAATTGTCAGTATGAAGATGCTTATTAACACTTCTGGAGCACATTGCTATTGTATAGTGATCCATGTCTGTCTCTTGCTGGCTCAGACCACTCTCTTGTCTTTTTTGCCCTTTGTTCTCTCTTTCCCTCAAAGACATCAAGAAAAAAATAGAATCTAGTTTCTAGTTCAGGTTTCAGCTTCTGAAGTCTTGATTTGTGGTAGGAATAGAAGCAGCATGTTTTTAGCCTCCTATGACACTTCATTTCAGAAAGCTGCTTGAAAGGATCTCAAGAGATCAATATTAGAAGTGGTCTCAGTTATTGTTATGTTATTGGTCCAACAGCAAGAAAGCTAAAACAACCACCAGCTGGTTAAAGTCATAGATCAAAAGAATAAAGGAAATTAAGCAGGAATATTCTATGGTTTACCAAACCTGTATTTTGGCTTATAGATTTTTAAGGTATTATGATACAGAAAAGAAATGTGAAAATACCATCTGCACAGCCACTATTTTGGGAAATTCAATAATGCAATGTAGAAAAAACTGACACACTGACAGATAAGCAAAGTAAATCAATCCTGATTTAAAAAAGCAAAAATAATGAGCAAAATTCAAGATTTAAATCAATTTAAAATATTGGATTTATTTTCTAAAAGGAAGAAAAAACAAGCATTTAATATGCATTCCCAGTGTCATTGGAAAAAGATGATTTTTAAGATGTGTAATACCACAAATTGTGTTCCAGTCATTTCACTTTTCCCTTATTTACTCAGTCCCAGGCAGAATGGTGTATTTAAAGTGTTGGCATACATGACAACTTTGATTGACATCAGTGCAACTTCTAAGGTGACAATAAAAATTCAGTAAGATCAAGTTCTTCATAAAACCACTTTATGAGAATGAAATTAATAAAATCACAACACTGCATATGTTCAACATGCAGGAGTTTGGCAATTGCATTGTGTCTACATTCTGACTTGGATGGGCTTATTCTAAAAATCCTGGGAATAACTGCATATACAACCAGAAGTCAATAAAGTTACCACATGAGCTGTTGACAGTAACAGCTCTCATGACTCTGAGCTTAAACATAATCTGGCTCTTCCTGCAATAGTATTAATTGGTCTCTTGCTGTTCTTTTACTCTTACAAGAGGTAAAATTCTCCATTTTGTGCATTTATGATCTACATATTTTTAGGAGCTCATAAAAGTTCAAACTGAACAGTAACTATCTAATTTTGTATCTTCCTGTGTACCGATTATTACTGGAGCTGGCAATAAAATTTTGCTGAGAGCAATGTTATGCATCATGTTCTAAGCTGACTTGCTGGCATAGTATCACATGTAATATTGTAAAACAGTTTGTTCTAGTCAACCTCAACTGGAGCTACTGTGACAACATTTCGCAGATGATGAGACCTAATTGCATGGAAATGTCATTTTCAAAAATCCTAGAAACAAAGGGCAAAATCTGGGTTCAAAAAGAGATTTCATGTTAACAAGGTCATTAGGAATCAACTTTAAATCAGGAGATTAAATGTACTCCCAGACAGCCTGTATTTGAACTAAGGAAATAACAAATAAAACTTTATATTTTTTAATGAAAAGTAAAAGATAAAGCAAATAATTCTCTTATTAATCTTATAAATAAGCTATTTTATTTTAAAAATGGAATAAATGTTTACTAAAATAATAAAAATCTTACAGTAGATATACAGATGTCACATAAGCTTTTAATAAGCACATTGGAATTTTTTCAGCATGTTGACTCACGGAAATAAATGACTATGTAAGTCTTCAAAAGAGAAATTTATCTTTAGTGGTTCAGTTCCCAATGCATAGTCTATTCTGTAGTGACATTATAGTTATGCTTATTCATCAACTGATTATATATCACTTCATGAGAATAGAATCCATTGAGACTTAAGTAATCCAATGTAATCAGTTATGATAAGATAGATTAGTATATGTTGTAAAAATACCAAACTCTCCAAGCAATAGATCAAGACAGATAAAGCTTTGTATGTTGAAGACCTGGCCTGGCAGATAGCTTATCAGTATGGCACTTTTATGATTTGGTTGCCATTAATTTTTCTATGAAGAAGTTGGCACAGTAAATATTTTATTTAAGCCCTATCATTGAGTCAGTATCTTTAATCAAAAAGCAAAAAATAAAAAGTCTTTTCCTTTTTCAGAACTCACTTCCTAAATAAAAAATCAATGATTTCTCTACTTACCCACTCAGTGTAAGTCTCCCAACTTTGCTGAAAATCAAATAGCAAATACCTCCCTCCTATACCAACACAACCATAAAAAGGGGAAGGGGAGAAAAAAAAAAATAACAGCTTGGAAGGAAGAAGTAATAAGTAGTATAATTGGGAGAGGGTTATATACATGAAACTATTCCACAGCCTTGAATTCATTGTAGACTAATAGGGTCTGGAAATGAATGAGAACCATGTCCTTGCTTTTCCATTCCCTTCCAAAGCTGGAATCCAAGAGTAAAGAACAGATAAATTCAAAACCAGAGAGGCTACTACCCTAACTAAATTTACACTTTTTTTCCTACCCTTTTCATATGTAATATGCATACCCATATTCTTATGCAGGCAGCAAGAAAATTTCATCTTGAGGGGGGAAAAAAAGGATACATATTAAACCAATTTAAAACACTTCAAAAAAACTAAATCTTGAAAAAAGAAATTAATAAACTCATAGCCTCTCTCCATTTCCTTTTTCATTGTCCTCTCTTCTCTCACTTCCCCACCTTTCCTCTCTCTTTCTGCCCTCTCTCCTTTTCTCCTACTATGTTTTCTCTTCACTTTTCTGGTATATTCTTTATACTCTAAAAGGTTCCTCTTCTTCTCATTAGCACTCTATACCAATAAAATGATAGAATAAGAGAAGGCAGAGGAACTTCATCTTTCTATGGACTAATAATTAACATTTAATGAATGTTTAATATGGCAAAGTGCTTAGCAAGATACCTTGCAATTCTTTATATAATTTATTTGATTTTTTTATATATTTCAATCCTCAGACTCCTCACCACAACAGTTTTTTCCTTTTAGTAATATATTACCATCACCCTCTCTGTTGCGCAAGTCTGAAATATGTGCCCTCCTTGTTCTCATTCCCATTTTTTAGTTTAGGAAACTAAAGATAAAAAGTAACCAAGTTGCCAAAAATCACAACCTATTTTAATGGAAATCAGTTTCAATATTTTTGTCTACCATGTAAAACAGCTCGGAGAAACTTCAACAAGTTTTGATAAACTGCTTAAGATAGTTACTTAAGAATTTAAAATTGGAATGATTGCTATTCAGAAAGGATAAGCAACAATGATTGAAAATATGATCCACGAGTTGAAGTCACACACAAGCTAAGAATTTACAAACTTCAATTTGTAATGAAGCTTCTTTAGGAACAATTCCACAGAGTAAGCTCTGGTGGTAGAAAATTATTAATTTAATCATGGTTAATAACCATGTAGACCAAGAAATACAATATAAAAAGAACCCACCAAACAATTATTTTATAAACAATATGTACTACAGAATTTTGACAAACTGGGTATTCCCCAAATTCAAAGATTACACTCTGAGCATCTCTCACCATTGCCCACAGGGTGAAAGCCCAGGGAACAATGCCAAAATTGTACACTAGCAAGAATCTGTCACAATTAAAGATACCAACTTACTCATGGGAGAATGTAATGTGTGTCAGGTGGCTAAGAATTTATTCTAAAGTTGGGAAGAATATCATAGAAGTAGGTTATCAGATGTAGATGACAACCTCCAGTTTATTCAATAACAACCACAGAGAAACACGGTTGCCCAACAATTACATAAAGACGTCAGTTCAGCTATCAGCTCCAACAATAGTCACTTAGCCTCCCTCCCTTCCAGCCAGACTAGGTTTTTTAAAAATTGCAATAACCACAGCACACTGTTTTTTTAAAAAGTATTTAATAATTAGTGTAAATGACCTAGCTGAGATAACATAGACCTTTGATACCTAATGAATGCATTATTATTATCTTTTTGATTAGCACCTGATATATGTTGAATGAAATATTTTCATATCACACAGTATTCTTGATTTATATTTAAACTGCTGTTCCCTAAAACCTATTCCAACCCACTCCCAAATTATCCACCCAGTTATCATCTATTCAGTTCAACATCTTATGCATGTTTTGGCATGTGATTATACCACTCTGCTGAAACAAACAGGAATGAGAAGCAAAATCCAAAAATCAACAAACTTTGGGATTAATCTTTGTAGCCAAGACTATACCTGCTTTACCTTTGTTTTTATATCTCCAATTCTATATTCCATTCCATTCTATTTCTTCATTGGTTATATCTTTAAGGAAAGGGTCACGAGAGTCATTTATGAATGGAAGAAGTTATTTTACAAGAATTGCATTTTGTAAAGCTGACAGACATAACTAGTATCTGCATGTATAAAAAGGAAACAAAATCATGTTCACATTATATAGGAAAGCACTGTTTTTATTTACCTATAGTATAAATTCATTCACATAATTATATTCATGGCTCTTTTACCTTTACTCAGGGTTATAACTTGCTTTATGGGAGAGAGCACTCCATGTCAGTATCAAGTACTTTTTGAACATTATGGTGAAGGTCAGGGATGATACATGGTCCCAGGGACACTGGGAATGAACTGAATTCAACCAGAATAAAAAGCAGATGCCTGGGAAATTTTACATTTTGAATGTCAGGAAGATTTTTAGACAATAGAACCTTGATTGTTATGCTGCTGAAGATGGTTATTTCATTTCTGGAATATAATTGGTTTGCTGGCCTAACACCCACATTACATGAAAAGATGAAAATAAAATTATAAACTGCTATGTAAAGGCTTAAATGGTCACCTTTAAGCTTAATCTTCCCTTTAATGTTATAGAGTTCATAAAATATGCATTAGTTCCAGTTTTTAATAGCTTTTATCAATCCATCTTTCTTCTTCAAATGATAGTCAATGCCTAAAAGAAGAGATTTCTCACATAGATATTTCAGACCATGATATATCTTGTAATCGGGAGTTTTTTTGTAGTCTCTTAAGCAATATTTATTAGATAAAGCAAAACAATAGTTTCTCAAATATTGAAACTGTAAGAACAACTAGAATCATATTGAGAAGCAGTTCATTCATAATAGTGGATTAGATTTTCATTGGCAAAATATTACTAGTGTAATATTCTAAAAAGATTTAAAATAAAAATTTTAGTTTTTGAAATAACTGCTTTTAATTTCAATTGTCTTCACATCATATTTCCTTAATTCAATAAAAACATTTTAATTTTACTTAAAAGACACTTCTCCAAAGAGGACATACACATGGCCAATAGACACATGAGAAAATGCTCAACATCCCTCTTAGTCAGGGAAATGCAAATCAAGAC